>MU118101.1:30881-63205 GCA_014904855.1 Thelephora ganbajun | reverse complement strand
ATGTGTATAAAAGGTCGAGGGTCGTCTTGGAGTTGAATCGTGTCTTGCCCTCGGGGGCTGTGCACTCGGGAAGGTTGACAATCAACTCCAGTCGTCGTTTGGGGAGATGGGTGCTGCTATCCAAAAACCTGACAGTCGCAACGGCATAAACGAACAGTCCACCCGCTCTGCGACATAGTAGGTCGATGTGTTCATCGCTTGGCCACCCCTCTAACAGATATCGCTGTGCAACTTCGAAAAGTTCGTGTTTCAGGAATAGCCGGATGTCGCTGTTTACCAGAGAGGGGTCGATATCGTGCAAAACGAAGACATCGGTCGAGTCCACGAGCAGAGGGAGACGGAATCCGGTCTTGATCCGAGGTTCAGGTCGGCCGGTGATGAAAAACTTGACCTTTGGTATTTGTTCAACGAACCGTCCCAGCACCGACAGAATCGCAGACGATGGTTCCTCATCCTTGCACTCGTCCAGAGCATCGATCACGATGACCGTCCAAACATCTGCTGACTTGAGTGGCTCGACTATCAGTTTCCCCATCTGATTCACAAGTGATTCATACACAATGTCCGGGTTGGACCGAAGGAGGGGGACGAGAACAGATCGAAATGGTGGGTATTTGTGTGCCAGCTGGAAGGCGAGGGTGGGGAAGATCAAGCGGAGGTCACTGCGATCTTCAAAATCGCGCGAACAAAAGAACGATGCTCCTAGTAGCCCCTCAGCGAAGACCCGCTCGCTAACCGTCTGGGCGATGGTGGACTTGCCAGTGCCCGCGAGTCCGTTCAACCAGAGGACGGGAGACTTCTCGAAGTCCCTTGCCCACGATTCGATCCCGTTCAGGACGGTCTCCCGTGTACCCCTGAGGCAGCCTTTGCGGTCTCCGTGTTGATACCCGGCCCCACGAGCACGGCGACAGTTGTTCAGCACCGATAGGTCTGCTGTATGGTGCATAGGTGAGTTCGGTTCAAAATAGAAGGTGGAAGGATCGAACCAGCATCCTGGAAACCACGACCGACGTCAAATGCATTCTCAACGCGTAGACTTGATCACTTACGACCAGCCTGCAATTCAGATCATATATTGCCCGTTGTTGGGCCATCTGTCAAAGTGTTCCAATTTTGGTGACACAACGGCCGTGTAAACTTTGGATCCACCCACCCGATAGTCAATGACAGCGTCCCGGATATCGTCCGCCATTGAGGATGCGGCCTGAATATCGTCCTGGCATTCCTTGTAGCCCTGGGCGTTGATGCGATCATAGAGCACGTCCCCGTCATCCACAATCAGTCTGAGAGTACTAGGAGAGAATTAACACGACGATAGGTTAGGGTTGATTCGGATCACCTACTCGAATAGCTCTGCCCGACGCTCGTGCTCGTTTTCATCCCAGAATCCATCGTCATTATCCTCTCCTGAGCATAGGCGATCCAACCGCGCCATTACGGAATCTAGCTTATTTTCCACCGACGGTGATTTCTGCCCGAGTGTCAGTGAACATCGTGACGAGCTTGCTGTAATGTGTCACCTCATCAAGTTTCAAGAGGGTATCGAGGGAAGACTTGATGAAAGGATGGGATCATCAATGTAAAGAACGGAGACAGGTCGGAAAGTTCTTACAGCGAGATTGGTGATTCTATCGTAGATCGCTTGTTGTTGCGATATCTGTCCCACTGTGAGTCCTATTTATTGCAACAGAACACTTTTCGCTCACTTGGTAGTGAGTAATAGCCTCTTGTAGCCGTTGGACGAGTCTCGCGACCTCTCCGGAATCACTCTCCTTACCTACAAACCGAGTCACTGTGCCTTCTACTAGCAACTCCTGCGATCGCTTCTCGATCTCTTCCAATGTGCTGCGAAGAACATTGACAAGGGTGGGCGTGGTGACCAATCGGTGAGCGTACCTTGTCAGTTCTTTGCGTCGCTTCGTCTCCTCGGGGTCTCCATCGACAGGTGTCGTGATGTTTTGCTTGAACCTATCAAGCTGGGGTTTGAGATCCTTGATCTTGTCCTTGACGTCTTCAGGTTGCTGCGCCAGTTCGCGTTAGTCGTGTATTACAGTAATCAGCTCGACAAATACCCCATAACGCTCGATGAGTGCGGTCACCCCATCGAGTGCAGACTTGAGGAGAGGGAAACAGCCAGCGGACTCTTTCGCGGTGTCAGGGAGAATCTTCGCGACACCCGGGACTCTCTGCTCCTTTGCTAAGGGACCACAAGTGATCAGAGGGCTGATGGCACGGAAGGTGCCGACTCCACTCACATCGACTTCGATCTGAATTACTCCCAGAAGCTTCTCCGGATTCTGTCGGTCCTCGTTTTCGAAACAACATGCCCTTGCTTTTGGTCGATAGATGTAAGTGCGAGAGCGATACGTGGCCGTTGTCCGCAAGGGCTTAACGCGGAAACCACGGGGCCAGATACGGCCACAATAAACTCGGAGTCTTTCCTCCTGCCTGGTTTCTTGTATAACCATGAGCCTTGATTGTGTCTTCTTTCTTTATCATTGATTATATGGCGCCTGCGGCCGACTGCGTCCTGCTCTTTGAATAGTTGCTGTTGCAGTATAAATATAGAAGTTAAAAAAAAAAAACCGGAGTCAATCCGGGAATCGGCTCATTGCGTCTGTGCGAAAATGATATGAGGATGCGGCCGAGGATGGACTTGTTCGCGGACAGGGGGATGGCCGCACAGCATCCGGAATGGAGCTGCCAGTGGCGAGGTCAAGGCAAGAGAACACACCCTGAAAGTCGGATGCGGAAGCTTTGCCTCGTACACCGCTTTGTACTGCCCCACGGTGACTACCGGACTGTTGTAGTCTACATCGAGGTCAATCTCAATTATCCACCGAGGTAATCAGGTCAACCGACGGCGGAAAACCTACAACCGTGCCATCTTCTCTTGCAAGAGCTGCATCGCAACATCGGACGCTTGGGACCGCTGTCGCACTGAGTACATGTGAGCTGTCCCGTTGCGGACGACATTCAACTGGGGGGAATGGAGTAGTAAGCCCATGATGATGCAGATGCTCCTCGTGTATCACCGGGAGCAACGAAGTATCAACTCGTTGAAGAAATCTTGAATGGATTGTGAAGTTTCGAATCAGCATCCAAAGTATAGGGGGAGTGAAGAACCATTCCGTTCGCCTTTGTCTTGAAAGAAACGGTTCAAACTTGAGCATAAAATCGTTGTTTCTTTTGCGGAAAATATTTCCTTGCCCCCAGTGTACGGCTCGGGCCGAAAGCGGTCAACGAATGATTCGATGAACGTGTATATATTGTCCTTTGCATTGAGTGAGCATTTGCTCTATGCTGTCCGACTCTGAGCGAGACACAAAACAAGAGATGACGTCGATAGCCGAAGTAGCTAAAAAGACATTCGGTGAACACAATCTCAAGCCACAGAAACCGTGCGGTCGGAGCTCACCTTCATCCAAAATCAAAAGCTTGCTGCGATGGACAGTGATAGCCCTGGCAAGTACCAAGATCTGATATTGACCAACCGAAAGGCTCCCTCCCCACTTGAGGCCGCTGTCTCCAAGGTGATCCTCGCTCTGGACAGACCCGCGGCCCGGAGGCCATCGTTGAGGGTGGCATCGTCGTATCGACCGAACGGATCCAGGTTCCCTCGAAGTGTATCACTCAGCAACCGTTGCGGAACCTGCAGGACGATCGCGATGTTCGTCCTCAAAACGTCCAAGTTAATCTTGCTCGTCGGAATACCGTCGTATAGAACGTTTCCCTCGGTGAGAATACATCAGAGCAGAGCCAGGGTCAACGAACTCTTTCCGCCTCCCGTGCGACCGACCATACCGACACGTTCATCGGACCTGATGTAGAGGTTGACGTTGAGACTGAAGGGTTTCAGGACCGTCTACGTTGCACTTTGTAGGCAGGTTCTGTACAATGAGTTCCCCGCTGGTGGGCCAATAGGCAGGAGAGACACCCTTAGGTGTCGGCTAGAGTCCTACTCAATGTTGGCATACTCCTGGATTCTCTCCGAGTTATATGTTCGAGCGATCAGAATCATCCCTCAATCCCAACGGGGCAACGAATCGCACCTGTTCCCGCTGACTTTGAACTCGTTCAAGCACCTCGTCCACAAGATCACGCCGCTGAATCTACGACTATATTCAACGAGAAACCGATGTTCGCGGCGGATCCAGGTTTGTAGACAACGCCTGCTCCACACATCAAGTAAATTGCCAGGGCGGAAGAGAAGATGGTTCCAACGGCGCCGACGCGGATTGAGATCCGTCTGTTCAAGCTGTGTCGGAACTTCTGAAGATATGAGAGGGGCCGCGTGACCTTGTCGACACTCGCGGAGACTCGTAGTTCCCAGGACTGAAAGTCTCGGGTCTTGCTGTTTTTGCTTATCTCCAATGATGCATTTGGTCGAAAACCAACCTAATCTGTTGTCTCTCGGTGTGCTCTAGCCTGACGTCCAACACTCCTTCGGAGGGTACAGACT
Source organism: Thelephora ganbajun (assembly GCA_014904855.1). NCBI lineage: Eukaryota > Fungi > Basidiomycota > Agaricomycetes > Thelephorales > Thelephoraceae > Thelephora > Thelephora ganbajun. The sequence continues at coordinate 58,743 of MU118101.1, read as the reverse complement.
ACTTCGGCGAAGCAGAATACCATATCTGCTCCTGGCCCCCGGAAAACTACATACATGAAACATACGGCTCCCTGTTAGCGGTAGGGATGCAATGCATTCACGCCGAACGCGCGAGACTCGAGAGCCCCTCTTAAGAGGCTGTCCTGTGTTTTTGTGTAAGCAAGGTTTCTCTCGCTCGCCCTCTATGTCTTCCTACACATTGAAAGAGATTATCGACATTGGCCATGATACGTCAGTCTCCTTTCTTTTATCCGGTTCATGGGTGGCATTTCCTGACCTTTGGACTTCTCACATCCCCAGCACCTCACTGAAGGTTAGCACCAATTTTCGCCGCTTTTGTGACTCAGAGTGAGGAGTTGCGACCAGTACTATGAGGTGGCAGTCGCCACCGTATTTTTCTACGACTACCTGTTAACCCTTGCGGATGAGGCAAGCAATTTCATCGGTGTTAACCTTTGCCTGGCTTATTATCTCTGCCAAAGGTCAAATTCGCTTGGCATGGGAGGAAATCATGGGGTACGCAGGGAATACCGCTTGTTGCGTGGTACCCACTGACGATGAGACAGTCTTTGCGCTTTTCCTTGTGGTGCGCCCTCCTCTGCAGCAAAACTCCTCCTTTCTGAAGGGAGAGTATAGAACAGGTACTCGCCGTTGGGATACCAGCTCTGGCTGTTGATTGGTGAGCGGGATCATCATCTCCTGACACATGAAATCAGCCTTCACCAACCCTATCGCAGCGGGTCATCTTCCAACGTTCTCACAACGGGTAAGCAACACTGTCAATAAAAAAATCGGATGCGACAGACCCGTTGACGAAACAGGTCCTAGGTGTATGACCGTAATCTTATAACTCTTCAAACCACTGAGTTTCACGCATCCCCGTTACAGATGCGATAAAACTGCATTTTTTTCCGCCCTTGCGTTCACTGTGTCTGCGTTACTCGCTCAAGTGATTTTAACATTGAGGTCCGTTATTTGGCATGGGACGGCCTTCCCACTGATCATGGCAGAACGAAATAGGATCTATGCCATCACAGGGAGGAGCTGTATAATCACTGCGTGTTTCAGTGTAATAACGATGTCGCAATTTACCATTGGTCTATATTCAAGCATTCTTATGGCAACGCAAGGAGGTGAGTCTCTGACCGAGCAGTGCTCGCAGCTCGTTCTCACTTCAATACCTTAGCTCGACAATTCCTACCGATCCCGCTTGAAGCTTATAGAATATGCACTTTCGTGCGACATAGGCCCCTGGAAATTGTATTTACCACCATGTCTCTAGTGTATGGTACGAAGCCCCCCTTGCCTTTCGTCTGGTGGGAGACACCCACCCCGACCATCCCACAGACCTTTCAGCCTTCTCACTCATCATCTACCTCGTGGCGCGGTCACATGTATACCGGTTCCCACTACCCAGTCTGTTAAGGACTATAGCACAGGACGCGACGCTCTATTTCCTGGTTATATTCACTTCGCATCTCGTGCTCGAGCTGACTCTATTGTTCGCGAAGGTAAGGATATTACGATGGTGTTCTTTCTTCTCTACGGCTTGCTGAGACACTTACAGCCCGCAATCCAACTGCTCCCCGCCACGTAAGTAGTGCTAGAACTCATGTGCTTCGTTTACTCACCAGGTCATTTATCTCCGCGGAACAGGGGAAACATTGTGTGCGTCTAAATATCTCTTTGTTTCCAATGCCGTCAGGTCTGAATCGCGGGTTAGGTATCTTCCAGTGATGATCACGCGGTTGATGCTCTCGCTTAGAAAAGCCAACGCTTCGCAAGAACATGCATGGAGCCTCGGGAGGCCTACTGTACACACCACAATGGCATTTGCTGAATGTCGAGGTTTTATTGATGCAGGAGACGAGATACATCTGGACACCCATGCAAACAGGCATGAAGGAACTCAAAGTCAGGCGTGACAATATATGTCACTGGGTGCTTAACCGCCCCCTTCACAGAGTGTTGGAAGACTTGGCGGTTGGTTTCTGTGTAGTAGAGCACTCTCAGGGATGGGACTGAGTCCGGATCGATCACTTTTTTACTCGTTTGCTTCTCGGGATACTTTTCCCTCGGTTGGCCACGAATGCAAAGCCGTCTCCTATTCATCTAGTGGTTTCATTTCGGCCCTTGCGATGTAGCATCTCGTTTCGGGTTTTCCGAGCCTCGAATGTATTTATGTCTATCATATCTAACTATTCGCGACCCTCATCAAGTATGGCCTTCCAGGAAACGAGTCACAGGCTTGGTCACTCGACATCCTTTTGTCCAGTAATCTTTCGGGGATACCGTAAGGTCTCTACCCGTAACGAACGCAATGCACTGGTCCGAAATGTCCGGCTTGATCACAATCTCTGGTTTGACCTGTTCACACGATATTGTGATCTCCTTCCCCACCTGCCGGTCCTGCAACGAGTGGACATGGTCTTCGGACTCCTCAAATATCTCGTACTTTTTCCTCTTCACAGGTTCGTTCGTCACGAGGACATTCCCTAGGCTGATATCCCTGTGCAAGTGGCCGGATAGGTACGTCGATAACCACCCTGCAGAATTGGCAAATCGGTTGAATGGAGATACCAGAGTATATCAACGAATGCACCTAACAGGGAGTGGACCAATGCACGGGACAATTGCCGAGGGTTCCTCGCTCCCACGAGCGATTTTCTTTCAACACCGAAGGTAGCGAACCTGAGCGTCCTGACTTCTGGCTTCTTGGGAGGTACCTTGGCGAAAGTTTTCCAGCGGTATTGTTGGATATTGTCTTCGTGAGGGAAAAACAGGATGTCTGAAGCCACTTCGGGGTGTTCGCCCACCCCCTCGTACGAGCACGCGTGTGGAACCGTCCTGAACTGACCGGCGGAGTCGCAGTCCATGTCCACTCTGTTACTCCGACGATCGATCCCCGGCCAACTGGTCTTGACGGTAACTACGCCGGTCAGCTCTGACAGGACCGGATTGTCCTCTGAACGAATGATCTCGTTGGGCTGGATGTATTTGATCCGCGCGTCGGAGTCAGTCTGGGCCTGTCCACTTACCTTAATTTACTCCGAGATCGCTTACCCGGAAGGGACTCACCACCCATCCGTTCCGATATTGTAGAAAGGACAGCAATCTTCCTCGCAACGCCTCTGGCCGCGGCTGTAGATCTGCTTCTCACCAGTTCTGGTGGTTGCTCCTCCGCAACTGAGTCCCCTTTCTCTCTGGAAGTGATCGTGGATGTGGGACTGCGCAAGTTGCGTCCTCCGATGTCAGCGGCGTGCTGGATAGAGTTGCCTTGGATGGGATCTGAGGGCGTCGGTTTTTAACTGCGGATCCTCGCAGGACGCCTGAAGGAATCACCTAACTCCATAAGAGGTTTGGGAACCTTCTCGAGAGACTCCAGGACCACCGGGGGGAGTATTTGTTCGGAAATCGGAGAAACCTGTACCTAAAAAGAATCGTCCCTCCACTAGCGACGCGCTCTTGGGCCCAGATTTTGCACCAATGTAATGCCTGCTCTCGTCTACGATTTCATCTCATTCTCCGATTTCGTTGACGTGCGCGTCCCAGAATAGAACGAATCGAAATCGTGAAAGGTGAAAACCGCAGAAAAAACGAGAGGAACGATAAAGGACGATTCTTGCAGACTCTCGGCGAGCTCCGTACGACCAGCTGTATCAGTGACCGCGAGTTTGCGGTTTTCGGAAACGAGAACATGCGCCGCTACGTCGTCTCCCAAACATAGGTAGTCCTCAATCCAACGAGACAATGATTTCCATGCCATCAGCCGAGATTCAACATTGTTCCGGCTTCGGCCTAACGAAGGGTATTGATGATGCTCGACCTGGAGTGTCATACGCGTAGCCAGTCTTTCGAGTACTTGTCCCGTATGCTGTGCCACCTGCCCTCATGACCGGCTCATTAGAATCAATCAGAATTCGAATGCAACGGAAGATAGTGTGAGGTTGGGGCGGTTGCAGCGCGGTTGAACGTTGTCTCGATCTTAGCCTAAGCTTATCGATCACCCACTCTCCGCTCCAAGAACAGGGGACTCGCTTGAGCTTAATTGAACTTAATATCAGCTGACTACATTAATACCTTGAGGTCGAGACTGAGATGGAGAGTGGAGAGAATGAGCTAGCGAGACAGAACTTTTCAACTGAACATTTCAAAGCGTTGATAACCGGAGATGCAATAAAACTGGAGTGAAAACGAGAATGGGTCAAGGTGTACGAAATAGACCCTGGCCCCACAGGTTATGCGGGTTCTGACGGGGTGGGTGTGGTCTGTGGTGATGATATCGCGAAAGAACACAGTAATACTTCGTTACCAGTCCGAAAAATCTAGGTAACGTGACAATTAAAACAGCAGGGAAGGTCCGAAAGATACGAATTCATGGTGGCCGTGTCGCGGATACGGCTGCAATGCACGTGCGGTTGAAGGTCGATTCGTGGAATGGATGCGTCGTGCGATGGTGTACCGGGGATGGGGGGGAATCTGTGGATAAGATCGTGGCATATGATGGGAAAGATGGGTGATGGGGTGTTGTTACACCGGGATCTGAGCAGGTCGTGTCGTTCATGCAAAAACAATGGGTGGAATCACCGGAAACAGAAAAACCAAAAATGAAGTGACGGCGTAAAAGTCTAGCAGCCGTTGTATAATGAGTTGCGCGGGAAGTAGTAGCCGGCCTGGTTCCAGGTTGTGAGATTGGGATTCATATAGGCGTTCAAATGGCTGTCCCCGGTTAGTTCCTTGGAAATGGACTAAAACGACAGAAATTCGTACTTGTTGATATAATCCTCTGTGGGGTAATCATCTGGTGAACACCCGATTCCAGGGGCATCGTCGCGCTGGTATACCCTGACGTAGTCGATATACATCTTGGCTGGGAAAACTAAGTTGTTTAGGTCAATGGGTTGGAATCCGGCTGTATGAAAAGATAACGTCAGCAACGTCCGAGCATATCCGAAAGGTGGAGTACTTACAAGCCATGCCAAAGTTCAGAATCAAGTACTATGGAGGAATAAACATGGGTTAAACAGAGAGTGGGAGAGAGACCTACCATAGGTTCTTCTGGCATGATCCTTTGACCGATCCTGGCGGTATTATCGGGACCGACCGAGTCTGGAGTAATTTTCCAAGTCTGCTTGCCCTCCGAGAACCAAGTTATATATCCGTCCTTCCTGCGGGATGGATTTGACCAATACTCGTAACCATAAGTAGTGTAAGCCATATCGTTGTAGTTCACGCTGTCGATATAGGATACTGCGGAAACAGCTTGCTGGAATGCTGCACCCTTGTACGAGTTGAGGTAGGTATTTGAGGAGTCGAAGATGGTCGTGGCAGGGGAGTTTTGGTTGAACTGGTACTTGTAGTTGAAGGGGGCAACCTGGAATGATTGCGAAACTTGACCCCGGTGGTTCTTCGGGTCAATTTGGGCCTCAAGGATATCGATTTCTGGCGCATTACGTCCTCTATCGATTGAAGGACCGGGATGATCTGACCCAGGACACTAGAACAACGAACGTTCAGATACACCTGTCAAGCCCAGATTAAGACCTCTCACAGTGCACGAGCTGGTTTTTTGACCGGGGAGATAACTCAGTGGACTACCCCCATTTCCACCGGTGCGGGCTTCAGGTGGGGTTCCATCGGCGGCAGTCTGATTGGGGAAGGTTCCAAGGTCACAAGTGTCATAGCTGTATGGCCACATGCCCTCAGTTGTCGCGCCGTACCCAGCGCGTCCCTGTTTAAACAACGTTGGCCAAGAAATGAGATGAGGGATGACGTAGATCACTTACAAGGTTACCCATGCTCCAAATACCGGGCCAGAATCCCTGGGCATTGACTGATCCGGGTAAACTGACGTTAACTTCGATATAACCAGTCGTGAAACAAAACTTGTTCCATCCCTGCAACATCCCGCTGACGAAATCCAAGTTATGGTTCCGTTTGTGTTCCATGGTGATCACGAGCTTTCCGTTGGCGGTGGTGATTTGGCCAGGGTCATACCATTCGACATCTCCAGTAGGCCAATAGTGCAAATCCACTGCTTCCCAATACGGATCATCCCCGGGATAGAACGTTCTTCCATCACGTTCGAATTCGTCACTGAATACGAGATGATATGTCCTACCATCCGAACCCACACGAGTCAATGCGTCTGTTGGAGTAGCATCATCGACCAGCGAAGGGAAGTTGGGCAGCTTGTTGATTTGACCAGTGGCGTTGACGGAGTTGAATCCATTTTTGTCTCTGGGGTGCCGGGTGAGGGCATTGATGATCGGGTATGCTCCGAACAAAGTCAAGAGTCCGCAGGCCAGTATAAGGAGAGCCAAAACGTTCGCCCACCCTCGACCGGAAAATAGAGTAAACGAACGGTCCAGTCGGGCATCACGTATCGGATCCGGGTTGTGGAGTGCATCGTCCAGGTCGGGGTCCTTTGTATCCCAAAGATAGGGAGGCACGGTATTGGTGGTGATTGTGGGTAGGTTCTGCACCTGCTGTTGCTGCTGCCTTTGCTGTTGGTAAATTCTGTACCGTTCCTGCTCCTGTTGTTCATAATCTGTGTGAGACAGCGAAGGTTGTTGTTGATGACCGATACTCGAGGATACAAGCTTTTCGTTCGTAGAGGTTATGGATGTGTCTGAATTCGCACTCGCGGTGAAGCGGCCTGAGCTCGCTCCATAGTCCCGAGGGTTATACTGGGGGGGGGGGGGCAAATCAAAGGTTGCAGGTCAGAATTGGCGCAAGGATATCGATGGTATCAATGGCAGAGGAGATACGAACGGAATAGGGGCCATACCCGCCACCGATGGCACCTGTAGCCACACTGTGAGCCATCTCGCCCCTCCTAGACTCATGGGTACGGGACTCATGAGACGACCGACTGGTGGTAGTCGTTGGTGGAGGCACACGACGTATGTGACGCCTCGTCTTACGCTGTTGGCGATGGGATATTGGTTGTGGTTGTGGTTGTGGTTGAGGTTGAGGTTGGGAGTAGGCGGTATATTGGGTGTAATGGGAGGTGGAAGCGGGGCTCTGGGGTACAGAGTAATATTGTCGGGGGCCATTTGCTCGTCGTGGAGGACCAGACATAATGAGTCTGTCGAAGTGAGGCGTCGGTCGTCGTCGTCGGTGTCGTGGATATCGTGAGCGTCGTCGCCGAGGTCCTTAATGAGGGGGATGAAGAAAAGTTGAACCACACGTTCAAGCGCGTGCGGGGTACCGGCGCTTATCCTCCGAATCCCCTTATTATTCACCCTCCAAAAGTACCAGAAAAATCAAGGGTAAATTCTGTGCACCACGGTACAGCATAGATAATTGGCTACTGCGAGGCCGGGTTCATGAGCATTGCGGTGTGACCACTGCCCGTTGTCCCGTCAAACACGAACAAATTAGATATTGGTGCCTCTCGGGCACTCAATGCGTTCAATATGTCCTGTGCTAATACTCCGCCAACTACGGCACAAACGGGCGAGAACTCGTGCGCAGCCGTTGTCGAGAGCGACCTAGAAAAGAGTACCAAGAGTGGGGGATCGTCTTAGTCTCTCCACGATCAGATTGAGAAAGTTGAACTAACGCGATCAAAGCTTTGGACGATCCCTTCAGTAGCGTTTTGTTCGCAATCCTCTCGCTGATCAGCGTTCCTTGGATGGACTCGAGCTCCACCACTTGCTCCGGCTGTGATGGTAGTTCACCTTGGTGTCGTACTTGGAACTCCCATAAGGCTACATTCGAGCACCCAGAAGTAGACCAAATCCGGGACAGAACCGATCAGGACAGGTCTGATAATGAGGCGTACATGCGCATCCGGCGCGCGGAGCGATGTAGAAATAACGTACCCAGCAGCGTGAAAACCAGGTGGGGATTAATCTCCTTCGCTTCACGCTTAGCCTTCAAGTTCCACTTCCATTCCAATGCCTCTCGCAGCGAGGTGAACCGAGATGTAAGTTTGAGGTTTTTCGCGTCCTTCTTTCCTGAACGGTCCCTGAAACCATCGCGATTAGGCCACTGGCAACGTAATACTTGCAGACGGCGTACGGTGAGATGAATTCATGATCCTGAAGATCACAAAATATGTATCCGAGCAAGCCATATATCCCTCCGGCGTAAAATTTCTTACCCAATGACCGGCATATCTCGTTCAGCCTCACCTATTAATTTCGGATCATAAACAGCTGAGAGGACAGTTACGGGGTCGAACTTACGACGTTATCCCTTGTTTCCTCCGTCACGCAAACTAAATCCACTCGTTCAATCAACCCGACTAATGATTCATCGTCGTATGATGAAATTGCCTCAATAGCTACGAGTGGGTTAAGATTTTCCACCCTCGGCCTGGCCGCATCGACCCTCTGACAAAGAAGAGTAAGCTATCCGGTGGTCCGAAGGCGAGGAAACAGACGGTGAAAAACTAAGTGAAAGTTTACTCAGGGTTAAGAAACGTACCTTCCGGCCAATATCCTCGTCTCTGAAGAAGAACCCAGTACCGAGATCCTCCCCTTTCACGTCTTCGTTGTCCGCGATGATGAGCCTCCCCACGCCAGCCAGGACAATATTCTTGACAACTTCCGTTGCTAACCCCCGGATTGTAAGCACAAGTATGGTAGCATTTCGCATCCTATACACCCGAAGCCGCCACGTTCAGCGCAGTAGGGTACACAGGACACGGAACGCACCGTTGTTGAGCCTCAAGTCCCCACAACCGAATTTGCCTATCATATAGAGCGGCCTCGGCTGTTCTCCGGAGATAGGATGCCCGCAAGGAACGTGTAGACACGAATACGCGAATTAAAGCGCAAAAGACGTGTCAATAACGAAGGTGGTCACGAAAAATGGGAGTCCAGGTTAGAACAACGATGACGGCGCGACCTTCGTGCGAAACAGCAGCTATCGACCGACCTTCTGTAATCTGTAAGGGGGCATTTTTTCCACCTTCGCCTGGGGCATGTGAGCTCATGATTAAATATAGCGGCGGATTTCTTAGTCGGGCGTGAAGAACAGTCGTGGGTGGCAGAGGACAAGATGGAAATTAGGAAGGATCCGTATAGTACTCGGCATATACATGCGGGTAATATGGCTACATCGCAGAATATGCAGGTAAAGATGCGCATACATAAATTATTGAACTGAGAACATGAGATGTTGTAGGGTATTGTTCAACAGTAGACGCCATTCACGATCACTGTCCTGACCTGGTCAAAAGTCCCCACGAACCGTTTCTCGCACCACCCATACTCCATATCCACAACTTCTAACGTTCTCGGTCGCCTCAGGGATCTTGAAAAACCCTTGAGACCACTGAACACCCGCCTCGCACGCCCTCCATCCCGCAACCTTAGCATTCGCAAGGCGGGGATATGGAGGTATCCGAAGATCGTCGACATCTCCAGGGGAATATCATACTTGGCGCAAACAGTCAAGCACTGGAGGTACGGCATGCCGACATGTTGAAGAGGGAAGGTGGTAGGATAATAATCCCATCCTCCCCCTCCCATGGGAGCAGCGGAAGAAGGGAAGGTGATCCTCAACTCCCTCAACTTCCTCGACACGTCCAGCATATTCAACACCTCAGCTACACTCTCCCAACCACTCGTGAATCCGTGATGGCAGTAGTCCAGATAAACCAGGTTAGAGAATAATCCTGGACTCCAGTCGAGATGCAAACCAGCAATCGTTGCCCTTGTCAGCCTGGGAGCGATACCTCCAAATAACAGGAATTCTTTGGTATCATCGTTCCGAGGATATAGTAACGTCAACTCTTCGAGGTTCCAGGCTTGAACGGATGTTGAAGAGACTCCGCCGGAGGCACAACACGGACTGAGTGCGGCGTTCCAAAGGAACGGAGAGTATTGATCGAATTTGATCGTAAGTGACCTCCAACGTCGGATGTGCGGCGCGACGAGGCCCATGTACCATTGAACGTTATTTGCGTCGAAGGGTGGGACCAGGTGAGCATTAACGTTATTCTGATTATTGTACGTGGGAATGGACGAAGGCCGGGTCAATGAGACATCGATCAAACACGCGGCCGATCGGCGAATATACTGCTTCCAGAGTTTGTGTCGCAAGTCGGGGGTGATGTGTTGCCAGAGGGTGTGCGTGCTTAGGGCGAGGTCCCTCCACGCGCCGCAGACATGAGACATGCGGAGGGGGAAGAGTACGCCGTGTTCTGAGGGATCGCATGATCCGAGGTGGAAGATATGCGCGAGGACTTCAGGCGGGAGGAAGTGTATTGGGTGAGGGCGATAATAAGGATTTGTACGGACAGGCCGCATCCTGTGACTGCCCGTCAAGGTTCCAGTGGAGTTGTGGGATGGAGAGCGAACATGGTGTGAATGTGGAGGATCGACGATGGTGCGTTTAGAGATTAAGCTTGGTTTAGATCCCCGGCTGGTCGTATAATCACCGTTAGCACGAGGGACGATAAACAAGGTTCAGCGATGAGATCCTACTCACGATACCGAAGACGATGATCTGCCCGTAGAGCCAGCAGAGGGCTTAAGATTAGCCTTGCTCTTACCGATGGCGTTTGAGATCTTTGCCTTGATGACTTTTGCGAACGAGGGGGTCAACACGAGCTCTCTCCTACGGGATCTCTTGAGGGTCGACATGGTCGGGGACAAAGGGATGGCATGGTGTACGTCAAAGCCGGGGCAGTCTTTATATGTTTGGGGTGGCAGCAGTCGGTGAGGGTCATCCGGTTAATGGCAAGGTGGGTAAATAACTCACCAGGGACCACCGGCGCGCTGATGGCCTGAAATGTACAAGTTGGCCCGAGCGACTATTGGTTCCCCGTAGGTTTCTCCCTTTAGTCTTGCAATTTCGCGCGTGCGACCCAACGTCAGGGTGCTCGGCTCTCCGGGCGTGACCCTGGAGAGAAATACCGCTGTTCGGCTCGGTAAATGTGAAGAACGGAGATAAGAACAAACAACAGCGAGCGGCATTTGGTACCCCACGAAAAAAAAACTGTTAAAACGATGTTACCTACCTATTTTCCGATACCCGAACTAATTGGGCGGTCTCCGTTACTGGCTGTTTCCTTGAGGAGGTCAAAGTGGGATCGGTTGACGCATCTCTTCACCCGATATCATGCGAATTTTCTTCGGCCATTCGGTGAACTTGGCGACCGTGTACGCAGCTGTAGTTCAGTGAAACAGAGCGACAGGGTGGAATACAATGAGGGACGCGTTTACGTCGTTGAGGTCGCGTAAACCGCCACGATCGGCATCACCCACAACGCTACCACCAGTGCCACGGTGACAATATGGATGAGACAGAAACCCTCGAAGTCCTCTCAAACATTCTCACGTCCATCTCGGAAAATCCTTACGATTTCTCCCTTCACGTCCAACACATCAATGTCGCAGAAACCCTCGGTGACGGTCAACAAGATCAAACTCCCTCCGCTCGCGAGGTGATGACCGGTTTCTGGGCCGCCGGCGAGGAAGTCTGGTTTCCTCTCATAAATGCGAAGCTGACATCCATTGACCCGGGTGCGGAGGAAGGAGTGGCAGAAGTGCTAGAAGTGTACGAGAAGGCAGAGGATGATTATCTATGTGTGTATCGCACATCTACTACCACCTTGCTGGTTTTCAATCTTTCCCAGCCATTGAAATCCTCAAGTCACACCTAGAATTGTTGATCGACAAATACTACACATTCAGGGAGCGCAGGAGCCCTCCTGTGGGCGAAGACCCGTTCTCCATCCAGTGGACACGCGAGGCTATTGAAGATGTCGTTGGAAAGGGTGTCGGTCACGTTTCCCAGGCAAGTATTTGTGTAGATGCTATCTTGGCAAGGCGCTGAAGCGTTCGACCCAGAGTTATGTACTTTGGGATCTCCATCGAGATTGGGAACTTGAGGTGTTGGAGTCTTTAACCCCAGACGAGAGGTAAGGCATGAGGGACACAGGGTGTGCATCTGTTGCTTACGGCGTGGTAGGCCCCCCCACGTCGCGTACATCGAACAGATGTTCTTGACAAGGTTACGCCAGCCACATTCGAGTATGTCCACCCTCGTCAATCCCGTCCTACCTCCAAACAACCAACCGTTTCCAACCTAGACAATGATGCAACTTTCCAAGCCTATTCCTCATTCACGACAAACCACAAACCACCGACAGAATACGAAGGCATGTTAGTTGCAGCCTCAAAGGCTCGTTCAGGCGCGGTCAAATCGTACGCGTGGAAGGAAACCCGTGAGGTCGTTCTCGTACGCAATATCCATTCAATCATCTACCCTTCACACTGATCTCTCAAATCTAAGTCTCCCACATGTAAACCTCATTCTTTCTCCCCACCTCCTTGCCTACCTCGTCGTGATGGATTGGCTGGGGCTGATTTGCCTTGGGTAGACCCAACAAAACTTCTCGTTGGAAGCATATGCATACTATATTTCTGAGGAGCGGAAAGGCAAAAAGCTGGATATGTTTGCACTTCCTGTTCTGTACGAACGTGCGATAGCCGAAGCCGCCAAGCGAAGGTTCGCTGGTGACCTCAATGCTGAAGCCGCCCTTCGCGCGTTTTGGGTAGGGTACATCGACACCTTGGTGAGTTTTTCCTCCCACCCGACCTAGCGCAACTGACTGGAACGCAATCACGCTTCAGAGGATAGGCGAAGCGGAGAAAACAGTATTCACTCGCGCATCCAGAAGTGTCCCAGGCTCAGGAGATGTCTGGGCGCGGTTTATTCGGTTTTTGGTGTGAAAAAAATCTCAGGTCCCTGGGGGAGTCTGACCTGGGTTTCATCTAGGAGTCCAAAGGGGAGGAGGATGATCCCATGGACGGAGAGACCGTTTCGAGTGAGTATGATGTAATGATCCGGCCTCTGGATCCTCTGACACCGCAGAATTAGGTGTGTATACGAGAGCTCTTTCGACAGGGTTGATCCAGAAGGATGTCGAACAAATTGTCGTAATTGTGCTCGCCAGGGCCGGTGAAGAGAGGAGGAGGGCAGAAGCTAACCCTGAAGGTGATTTTTCTTCTACTGGTCCCGAGTTCAGGAATCTCAACTGTTATTTGATAGATCAGGAGGCGTGGGTTTCATTAATTAAGATCTTGGAAGAGGGTATTGCAATGGTTCGGGCAGGTGATTGCTCGTTTAGTATGCCTCCTTTCGGCATCTTGACTGACCTCTGGCTATCTAGCACAAAAAGCGGGTGACCCTAGACTCCGTCTCGAGCGATATCTTAGTGAAATAGTGAGTAAATACACCATGTTCTTTCAACTATGACTGACAATGAAATTTCATCTCGTTCCAGTATACCAAGATCGGCCTGGGCGACGGTGCAGTAGATACCTGGAAAGTGGCCGTGAAGCTCCAAAAGTCGAGTTACCTCGCTTGGATTGGATACACCGATCTTCTCACGAAATTGGAGAAATATGAAGAGGTTCGGGCCGTCTTCTCGGATATTTGTCAGAAGAAGATCGATTGGCCTGAAACGATCTGGGATTCGTGGGTTTTCTTCGAAAACCTGTACGGAGACGCGGAGAGTCTTGGAGATTGTTTGGTAAAGGTGGAAAAGGCACAGGTTTTTGTGAACGCGAGGCGGGTCAAGGTAAGTCACCGGGAGTTTTTGTGGAAGAGGTTCTCATTCACAGCCTCCAGGAAGTGGAACAAGCCACATACATTGGCACGCAAGTTGTAACTGGGCAGGCCGCCACCAATGCCCCCGCCCAGGATGTTCAATCCACCACAGGTACCACAAGTGTTACGGATGCCGGTGCTATGGATGTCGATGAGGACGCCCTTGCTCAGCAAACCATGAGCGAGGGCCACGGGGGCGTCAAACGTAAGGCTGGTGAAGAAGCAGAGCCCGCGTCTAAAAAACTGAGAATGGGTGTGTTCGTGACATGATTCCATACATTAACGGCTGACGCCACGACCGCCTGTAGAACCTGACATTTCTCCTTTGAAGAGGTGAACTCAATCGGTGCACCCTTGGTCCTTCAGCTTCTGACAATCAATTCCAGAGATCGGGAGAACTGCACGGTGTTTGTTTCTGACTTGCCGGAAATCGGAACAGAGGATGATCTGAAGGCCTTGTTCAAAGATGTACGCTTACTTTCCCATTTTGTCTGCAAACCGAGCTGATCACAAACGTGTTCTCTTTCTAGTGCGGCGACATCCGAGAAGTTAAGATAACTAAACTTGCAAATTTCCAAGTCGCTACTGTTGAATTTTCTGAACGGGTAAGGGAGATCGTAGCCAGAATCATGGTTGGCTGCCCTGACACCCCTACGCAGGAAAGCGTCCCCGCTGCCCTGACCAAGGACAAGAAGCGGATCCATGGCCACGAGATTGCTGTTCACCTTGCGTGGAAGTCAACGCTGTATGTGACTAACTTCCCTCCTTCAATGGATGATTCTGGTATGCGGACACTCTTCGGAAAGGTGAAGTCGCCCCTCCATTAACCTCTTCTATTACTAACAATAGTTCTGGTTTAGTACGGAACCCTGTTTGATGTCCGGTGGCCGAGTAAGAAGTTCAAGAGCACAAGAAGATTCTGCTACGTCCAATATACGTCTCCGGTCCGTCCAGTTTCCGCTGTCCCTCTCTGTTGTTCATTATTGTTCCAGGACGCAGCTGAGGCAGCGCTAGCTCTTCATGGAACTCAAATGGCCAACGATCTCACATTGAACGTATTCATTTCAAATCCTGAACGAAAGAAAGAACGGACGGACGCGGACGCCAATGATAGGGAAGTTTACATTGCGGGTCTAAGTAAATTCGTAACAAAAGATGATTTGGAGAAGTTGTTCAAGACTGTGAGTTTGACCCCTTTTCCCTGTCGTAAGCAACGTGCGCTCACCCATCTATGTCGATAGTTTGGTCCCTTAAAGGAAGTGAGAATGACAACGGATCAGAATGGCCATTCGAAGGGTTTTGCCTTTGTGGAGTTCGAGAATGAGGTAAGAAACCTACTATTTTGTTCGCCTTGCATTGTAGGCTGACGGGCCCCGTATTTAGCAAGACGCAAGGATGGCGCTTTCGGCCAACAACCACGAACTCAAGCGAAGAAGAATAGCAGTGACGTCGGCTGATACCCGGGTGAAGGGTAAGATCCGAAAAGTCGAGACCGAAACTGGGCTGGGTAGACTGGAGAACATCCTGAGCCGATCCCTGCGGGTCAAGAATCTACCCCCTGGAACTCAGGAGGGTCTCCTACAACAAGCCTTGGAGCAGTACGCCAGTGTGAAAACGGTGGAGGTCTTTGAAGGAACCAACGAGGCTACCGTCGAGCTTGAGAACGTATCCGTATGTCCAACTCCAGCGCTCGTCAATGAATTATGGATTAATATGCCTTTAGGAAGCGGGAAAGTTATTACTCCGTTCTGAGCCCATTGTCTTCAATGGCATCGAGCTCAGCGTCTCCGAAGAGGAGGCAATCAAGAAGAAGCCTAGAGGTATGGGGAAGCCGACAAAAGGCGCCCCAAATGTATTTGTTCCAAGGACAGCTGCTTCGAAACCCAGAGCTGGAATTGGGTCAAAGAAAACAGCTGGCGCTCGCCCCCCTACCACCACTGCTTTTATCTCAGCTGGAGATGCGTCGCCGTCGTCGTCGTTGCAGAAGGGACAGGATGATTTCAGGAATATGCTTGGGTGAAGGGGGTTTTTGGCGCCTATTTGGAGATGTCCCGTGATCAGCTAGGATAAACAGTGAACATTTCCTGAAAAGTAGCTTATGTACCTAAATGTCCCACGTTTCAACGGGCCCTCATCCACGCCGCGCTCCGATTCTAAGTCGCAATCCATCATCGTCTCCCACTGCTGTGGCGATGGACGCTCAGGAGTTCCAGGAGAGCACCACCATCAAGTTTGAGTGGACTTTGAAAGGTCTCAAGCAGCTTTTCGAATCCAGGTAGGCTGATTTCAGTTTCCTGCCCTGTCCAGATCGTCTCCATCCCACGATCTACGTACTGCTTCCTGCTCTACTTGGATGGTAGCTGATTCTTTGTATCTCATCACCGCAGTCGAGGAAAAACGAAGTCCAAGGTTACCAAGAGCGTAAAGTTTGGGGGTGGCAGGTGGCAAGTCTTGTTCTATGCAAATTCCGGTGTCACCGGAACTGCCGCTTCCGGGACTAATGAAACTTCGACGAATGAGGGCGATGAAGATGGCTTCATTTCTTTGTATCTCTCATGTGAAGTGAGTGTAAACATTATGTGATCAGAGACCTCTCTCGCGGTTGCTCAATGTGATCGCCTAGCCGACCGCTGAGGAGAAGGCGAATTCTGTGAACGGAAAGTACGTCGCCGACGCGGTATCAGATACACGCGGCCCTGTGCTGATCTCGCGATAAGGTGGGTCCGTGAAGGAGTGTTCAAGTTTGGATTCGAGCTTCGCAAGTGGGGGGTCATTCGCTGGTCATCGTGTCGAAAATTGAGAACGCTTCCTCTCCAGCGTGCATAGGACGGTTCTCTTCAACAGCAAGGAAGCCATTGATCACTCCTTTTCCTTCAAGGTACGAACTCTCAAATAGCCAACGTCTCAATGCGCTGACGCCTTAACGTCGTAGACGGTTAACTGGGGATGGCAAGTGACTACATGCTCCAAAGGTTTCAACCAACCTGACCCCCCGTGGTAGGGCCCAATTCGCGAGGAGAGATGCGGTGTACTGGCAACCTCACAGCGTCAAAGGCCCCGACGCGTTCTTGGTTGTATGCACTATCACTTCATCACCCGCTCCACCTGTGCAACCACCGCAGATACCACGGTTGCCTGTGCCCCGGGATCTCTTGTTCTCCGTCGGAACCATGCTGGATGATCCTGCGTACTCGGATATCGAGTTCGTCCTCCCTCGTCGGGGTAGAAGTTCTTTGCACGGTGCCAAGACAATCAAAGCTGCCAAAAAGCTATTGCAAAGGGTGGAATACTTTGACACCAGTATGTTCCGCCTTGACTTCATGTTCCGAGCTTAACATCGACTTTTATAAGTGTTCAACTCCGGATTCGCCGAGGCCACAGAATCCGTGATGACATTTGGTGGACGAGATGTGGACGACGGATGTGCTGCTACCGCGTCGCCTACCTCCCGACGCTACGCGGATTCCGACGAAGAGGATGATGACACTGCGCTTGACACTGACGATGATCAAAGCATGGTTGAATTCAGCGATGGAGAAGCCACTCACAGTCGCATCCCTACCGCACCTTCTGTTCTTTCTACCAATTTCACCGAGGACGAATCTGATGCTTGCCTCGTCGAGACCGACACCACAGAGCCTAGGAATGTACGACAAAAGGTTACACATCCTTCTTCGCCTCGTCGAACGACAACGACTGCACTGTCGGCCGATCCCCCCGCTGATAAATATCCACCACGACCTATGACTCGAGTGGTCGTTCGCGACGCGTCCTACTCCACCTACCGCTCGGTCCTATACTATGTAAGCACATTCTTCCCCACGTCAACACAAAATGGAACCTCACGCAGAGTCTTCCAGGTCTACACCGATAACATCGTTTTCGCTCCGTTGTCCTCCTCGTTCATTAGCCACGCTGCCCCAGATCAGTTGGCGCTGACAACTGCCACAGGACCGTCAGAAAACTCGAGCAATATTCGAGCGAGCCAGTCGATCGACTCCGCCGTGATTTCTGGGGCAAAGTCTCGGAGGGAGTGGATCAAAGTTTGGGAGAATTGTCACCCTGGGATGCCTAGTCCATGCTCAGCGAAGGCCGTTTATCGTCTTGCGGATCGTAAGTTACTCTCTCCGAGTGTTACTAGAGTAGAGAAAGGCGGCACCGATACTCACTCACCCTCCTCTCTTCCTTTGTCGGTTGATATGTGGCGTAGGTCTCGATCTAGGAGATTTGAAGCAGAGGGCGTTCCAGGTTGAGTCAACTTCTTACTTTGATAGACGGCTTCCATTATTGATACCCTTACGCTTACTTGTAGTTCATCATCAAATCGCTCACGGTGGAGAATGTCCCGTTTGAGGTGTTCTCGACCTTCTCCGCTGCATTCGAGGAAGTCAGGAAGGTAGGAAATACGGATGACCTGGCTGCCATTCGCGCTGATCCCAGACCACGTAGGTGCAAGTCAAGTATTTCCTCGACAACTGGTCCGCGATTCGGGCTTCCGATGCGATGAGGAATGTATGGCAACAGATCAGGTTGGGTAGGCATCCAGGATACGAAGAAGGTCTGTAGATTTACTTCTAGACCCCTTTGGATGGTGCTGAACCCCATTTCCTCTGCGTAGTCTGGCCGTTGATCGCCCAGAATCTGGAGTTCAAGCCGCAACCAGACACCATTTCCGGGGATGAATCCAGAGACGTCTAAGTTGGAATGGTGAAATGCTTTTCACAAGTGTTTTGAGGCAGTGATATCCCATCCCTCCCCTCTTGGCCCTGTTTTCTCCGACCGGCTTTGTTTTCTACGTGTTTTGTAAGTGACATAGAAATATATCCCATCGATAGAGTACAAATGTTTTCCCTTTCTGGCGCTCCACAACTCGCGCGCAGTCGAGGAAGCGCTCGAGACAGCAGTGCATTCACTCGTCCGTAGGCTGATACTTCTGCTTTTCGTCGAAGTCTGATGTCGCAAACGGCTGACCGGGCGGGTAGGTACCCTCATGCGCTTCCGGACGGTGGTTTGGAGCATACAAGGTGCTTGGCTAACTCGGAAGGGGTAGAGATCTCATTCCCCAGGCATAGCCGATGAGGCATTCTTTCGATGAACTGTTCCTTATTTATACCGAGGACTGAGAACTGAGAATGTCATGGGGTTCGATAAGTCGACGTTTTTTCCTCCCTTTTCATTATGACACGAAGACGTAAGGGACGAACCCAGAATCTGTGAAGCGCGCGAATACCGACTCTCAGACTCCAAAGAGAACTTGTCGGGAAATGATCTTCACTACTTCACTGCGTATAGGGAACCAGGCCATGTGTACGCGGGCAGTAGTTTTTTCAGTGCTTGCGAACTAGCTGCTACGTGCTAGTCTCGGCACGGGACCGGGTCCGCCTCACGCGTCCCCCGTACTTAAGGGTCTTGGGGTAAAGTGACGGTTTTTGTAGGGGTCTGCTGCGGCAACAAGTGTTTCTCATCGAGACTACAAAATTAATCTAGTCTCATGTTACGCTCAGGATAGTCTGTTTTATGGTCAGCCTCGCAATAAACGCCCTCGTCTTACACAGTTGGAGACTCGGCCAAGGCCCCAAGTACCCCCCAGGAAGACATGGCCTCGGCTCAAGAAGGTGAAGGAAGAACGACTGTCCGAACACACCATGCTGTTTACTATCTCGAGATTAATGCCTTATGACGATACCTCCACCCTTTCTCCTATCTCACGTCACAGACAAGGAGCCGTGAAGCTTGGACGTTTGGCAAGACATTGAAGGTGTCTGATGCATATTACAACCGTTTCTTGGGTCACCGATCTCGATCAGCACTCAGTGAAGCGGGCTCAAGCGCCCCCGATGCTGCCGGCATGAATGTTGTATGAAATACATATGGGAGGGTCTCTCTGGGCGGTGCTTTTTGCCTTTCCCTTCCCCTCCCTCCTCGTTCATGTCCAGCCTCGTCCCAGAGGACAGCATCCCATCCACCCCGGCGGCTCCGGATAATAATGTTTTGGTCGATACACCGGGATGGGGCGTCAACAATGCTCCCCTCCACCCTCCAACTCCCTTGGCGAACCTCACACCTCTCGGGACATCGCCTCGAGATTCTTTGACTCCCTCCGCGACTGCCTATTTGGTCCCTGAAACCGAAAAGAACCTCGAAGAGAATGTGGCCGATGAGCCCGAACGTCGCAGATATCTGTTCGGGCGACCCAGAGTCTGGTTTGCTGTGGCCGCCGCTGTCGTGGTGGTCGTGCTTGCCGTCGTCTTGCCCGTTTACTTTACTGTTGCCAAACCCAAAAATAACACGAGTTCGGGTGGCGGCGGAAACGGAGGGAACAACGGAAACGACACCGGAACCCCTAAACCACCCAAAGGACTCACTACCGGTGGTGACGGTTCTACGATTATTATGGAGAACGGGACGGAGTTTACTTACCATAACCCGTTCGGTGGCTTTTGTATGTGGAGTCTCTTTGCTCGATTGAAGAGAGCGACAATCTTACAGTTGAAATCGCAGGGGTTTGGGACCCCCAAAATCCGTTCAATGACAATGCCCAGCCAAACTCGTGGACGCCTCCTCTCAACACGACGTGGAAATGGGGAGTTCACAAACTCTACGGGTATGCACCGTCCCCCTCATATCCATCATCACCCTCTTCTCATCGTGTTCTCGGAACCGTTTCGCTATACCGCCCATCGACAATAGTGTGAATATTGGAGGGTGGTTCGTGCTGGAACCATTCATCTCTCCAGCGCTCTTCCAAAGATACGCTGACGCCGGTGCGATTGATGAGTGGACCATCAGCACTCTTATGGCAGCAGATACGACAAATGGCGGGCTCGCTCAGTTGGAGCATCATTACGACACCTTCATCGTGCGTCAAATCACTCCGAAACTTTTAGTATGGCACGCCCTGACTAACGCCACGCCCCCTTCGTTCGTCCTTACCGGTCCACACGTTTCCCTGTACGGTTACCATCTAGACCGAGCAAGACTTTGCGGAAATTGCAGGCGCCGGGCTGAATTGGATCCGAATACCCATCCCCTGGTGGGCTATTGACGTCTGGGATGGCGAGCCTTTCCTGCCCCGCACGTGTTGGAAGTACATTCTCCGTGCCTTCCAGTGGGCAAGGAAGTACGGTCTTAGGATTATGATAGATCTACATACCGCCCCTGGTTCTCAGAATGGTGCGCCCAAACTTCTTATTTCATCCCCACCTCCCAGCAGGTTATGCCGTTGCGATCTGAACTGATCGGATGCCGGTGGCACCAAAACCGTTCGGTGACTACGTGTAGCTTTCAATCACTCCGGGAAGAAAGCCACCTTCAACTTTTTGAGCGGTCCCATGGGATACGCGAATGCCCAACGAATGGTCAATTACATCCGAATCTTCACGGAGTTCATCAGCCAGCCGGAATACGTTAACGTCGCCCCTGTGTTTGGTATCATCAACGAGCCTCGGGTTGGGACTATTGGAAAGGAAACCCTGACATCCTTGTGCGTCATTGTTTTTATATTTGTGTTGGACTCAGTTGACGTGCAATTCACTAGCAATTTGGAAGTCTACCGGATCATGCGCGAAATTACAGGCATTGGTGAAGGCAAAGGTCCATACGTCGCGATCAGTGACGGTACCAGCGGCCCCAGCGATTGGGTTGGTTTATTGCCCAATGCCGATCGACTCGCTCTCGACACGCACCTCTACTTTGCGTTCGATGGCCAGCCCAACACCGATCCCATCAACGTCCCTGCACAGGATGGTCAGATGGGAGGTGTCTGGCCAGGGAGGGTCTGCGCTGCCTGGAAGGGTTTGATGAACACTGTGTACGCCATCATCAGCTTGTCGCTTCTTTGCCATGAGGTTGACAGGCTTTTCCCAGCCAAACTGACTTTGGTGTCACTCTCGCCGGAGAATACAGTAACGGTTACAACGACTGTGGCTTCTACTTGAGGAGCGTCGAGCCTTACACACCTTCGAACCCTAATTGTGCGTTCTGGAATGACTGGCAGAATTGGGACCAGGCTACCAAGGATGGGTTGCTCAGCTCCGCGTTGGCTAGCATGGATGCTCTCGAAACTCCTTTCTTCTGGACTTGGAAGGTCAGAACAGCGCACATAGTCGTAAACTGCCGCTGACTTTGATCGTTTCTTCAGATCGGGAATACCTTGAACGGCAAGGTCGAAGCCCCACTCTGGTCCTACAAACTCGGCCTCGACAACGGTTGGATGCCGAAAGACCCACGCAAGTCTCAAGGAAAATGTGCCGCACTCGGCGTGACGGTCGCAAAACCATTCGATGGGAACTATCTTTCGTGGCAAACGGGTGGGAATGGTGCTGGAAACATCCCCCCGAGCGCTACCTCTTTGTTCCCCTGGCCACCTGCCACGATCTCGAACGCTGGAGCCGTCCCGTCACTCCTGCCACAGTATATTCCCGCCGGTTCGATTCATACTCTTCCACCACCCGCGTTCACGGCCACGAATGTGAAGATCAATGGATGGTATGACAGTGGGGATACTGCGCCTGCGCCGACTCCTATCCCTGGATGTTCTTATCCGAATGCGTGGGGAGCTCCCAACGATCTTCCTCTACCAATTGCCGGCTGTTCACCCAAGTCACGATGAACTCTGACATCTAGCACTTCCCATTCATTTCGGCGAACTTTTTCACTCCCCTATATCTTTTGATGCGGACACATCTGATGGTTCTTGTGAAAAAACTCACGTTATCAGTGACGACATCTCAATGGGACACTGGGTGGCCGTCCCTAAGAATAGAGATATCTCTAAACACCGTAGAACGGTGCCAGTAGCCGAGTTTCGCGCTGCTCATGACCCGACAGAGCGGTCGGGTTCCCTGCGTCTCCCTCAAAAGTCCTCGAATATTCATCGATTTACGTCTACACGTGGTTGTAGCCTTAGAGACAGTCACCCAGTCGCCCACTAACTCGTTCAGCACACATACGAAGGGTTTTTTTTCTTGATTTCCCTCGTTTTTAGATTTACTCTACATGGTATGATCTACAGACACTTTCGGACTTTTGTTTCTTTACCTTGACTCTTGTTATCTTGTTGTTGCAGTTTTTCTTGTAGCTTAATGGTCCACATACCACGCTCCAAGTGAGGGTGGACTATGAATTCTCTGAGGCTGGATATTGGGCCACTGACGCGTCGATCTCCAACTGGGATGGCAAAGAAAAAGAGACCTCAGTCCGTGCCTAGGATCGAGAAAGGTCGGGTTGTGCTAGCCCGCTCTGTGAGGGGAGGGGTCTCGAATCGTGTACCTTCTGTCACGTTACCAGACGTACTTGTTCCGACGGGAAGCCACGGCAACCTAGGTCTGGTCATTGGGATAAACCAAGTCCTTGTCTTGGTCGTGTAGGCAACACGTAGGCATATGGGACCAGCGTGTCGGAGACACCAAAGGAAGCCGATCGGAATCCTCCGACCCTCCTTGCCTACAAACCTCAATCCAGACTCAAAGTCTTGACCAGGCCGCCCTTGCTTACGTCGTATTTACAGTTGCTTACCAGTGCTTCGTGTTAGAGGATCATGGTGACCTTAACTCCTTGCGCACCGACAGATAATCCGTCCTCGCCGGTCTCGCGTTTGCCCCCTCGAATTACTCATCAAGATCTTCAAACACCTCACAACCAGCTCGAGCCCCATGATCCTCCTACGAATCTGTCAACATGTCATTGCTGGGTGGACAACGCATCCTCGGTTTTTTCTCTACGGCCCAGAATCGACTTCTCGACTCCTTGCTGCGATGCTGCACCAATCGAGCTATTGAAGTCATACCGTCATTTTCATCTATTGGGCCCCTAGAGAGGTGCTCTTCTTCCACAACGATCACATTCGTAAATTGGTTCTGGATCTCCTGGCAGGTCACCTATGGGAGATCGAACCCGAGCTCTCTGCGATATTTCCCAACCTTGTGGGCATCTTACCGGTTCGGGGACCTTCTTTCTCAGAGTGGGGACCCGCTCCGAATCCTGTCGCCTATCTACTGCTTAAGGTTATTTATGAGGAATCTTGATATTTCGAACGACAACATGGACACAACGTCGAATGGTTCAGAGGTTAATCTAGAACAGGGTCAAGGAGAAGCGGTTTATAGGTTTTTGAAAAGTACGTTAGATATCCACGGCCATAGGACCTTGAAAGCACCGCATCCCGTCCGATCTGCGAAGTTAACCAGGGTGCCGCCTAGTTAGTACCACGGTGGGGGACCACGCGGGAATCCTGGGTGCTGTGGTTTTTTTTCCTTCCCTTCAACTTTTTCTCGTTTTCACTCGGATTCACTCATTGTGTGCCTGCGTTTTTTTTCTATTTTGTAAATCTTGTCCACAGGACAACGAATACAATTTCGCCAGAACTTCACCCAACCCTGTGGGCACGTGACACCCGTTCGGTCTCTGCCGAACATCCCGCGCAATCTTATCGGCGTTTGAAAGACTGCGAAAGACAAAGAACCCCATTTTTGTCTCACCCCAACGGTGTATGCTGCTTGGTGATTGACTACTACAAATGCTAAAACGCGTAAGGAGCGGCAAAGGCACAGTACGCGTATCGTCGGCATCCAGGTTCAACCTCGAGGCCACCGGCCGTTGATCATTGACGCGATGGCACCCCCGCGAAGAAACAACCAACAAATGTGTTTAACCGGTACAGCTTTACACACGTCCGCCGTGTTCCTTGATCAATTCTGGAAAGCGAAACGAGGAAAAAAGAAGACAAAGAAGGCGCCAGAGCACGGCCCTCTACCAATTACTTGCGGTCACCGGCGGGAGTCTAGAGACGCACGCGAAAGAAAGAGGGCTTGTGAGAGCGCTTCTGGGTGGCTGAAAGGCATCGGTACCTATTTCCGACAAACCGCGATAGATGAAATCGATGGTCTAGTCGCCGGTATCCCGGGTCGCGACTGGCATGGACCAAGCTCAATGGTCCAATCTCCAGTATCCCCCCCCTTGAAGTTTCTCCGCCCCAGTCCAGTCCGACGTGTACATAGGATCTTAGAAGGACGTCTTCTCAACACCCTCGACCCTGTTGTCGTTCGCGTTGACTGCTACACTTGAAGCATTGGACGAGAGCGCCAGTGATTCGCAAATCCAATCAGGTCGAGTTAATTTGGATTTACCATGGCTAACGTATTTTGGCACGTCAAGCTATGTCAAACCGTCCGGGGAGCCGGCCGGTGCCCATGGCTGGATTTGGACTACGCATTCTGAAAGGAGAACCGCGATAAGAATGGATCGCTACACCATGTAGAGTCTAGAGTAGGTCGTCGGTAGATGTTCCAAAGTCTCGTGTCCGGGTATCCATATCCGGGAGGCATACGTAGTCTATGTGTGCCCCTTGGCTGACTTTTTGACGGTGGCCATGCTCGAAAGCGAGCGATCACAAAGAAAACACGAGGCGGGGGACGTCCAGGCGTCTAGCAACGAGCATCAGGTACCAGTGGCTCTTTGAGAGTGAAAGAAGGGTGGCCCGCATAGCCTACCTCGTGCCCAGGATATATAAATATTAGCATCTCTGAAGGGGGAAATGTTCGTCATCTACTTGCCTGACTTCGCATCCCCTCGCGTATACTCGACGATATCCCAGTCCTCTCCACCTCTCAACTACACTTCGAGGTTCAAGATGTTCTTTAACAACAACGACTTTGCTGGAACCACTTCCGACTACTTGGATTTCGACGACGGTGACACTTGTTTCAACGGTTACCCTTTCGAAGTAGCCACCGATGGACATTCCACCCACGTCTCTCGGGCCAACAGGCCTGACCTCGACGCCACGCTCGACGGTCTCAGCGCGGCAGAGATCGAAGAGTGGTGGTTGGCACCTAAATCGGACGGTCACGCCGGCGAGTATGCGGGGAGCACCGTCCTCGATCCATCTCGCAACGAATCGGTCGGCGGATACGAGTCCCAGACCGGGCCCACCCCCGGTATCAACGGTTTCAACACGGTCAACATGGGTGAGTATTACCCCAGCCCATTGTCCGTCATTAGTGTGAGCTTCAACGCCAATAACCACCATAGATGACACCTACGGTTTCAACGCGCGCGGGCAACAATACACAGACTTACCCGAGTGCGCAGGGCCCTCCCAGCCCGGTCCCTCTACGACCTCATACCCCATCCGATCCGTCCGACCCCCCTCCCCTCTTCTGGCCACTTTTACCGGCCCCGAAATCCCCCCCTCTCCTGTCCCGGCACTTTCGTGGGGCTGTAAGCGTTTATTACAACTTCGGATAAGACCGGTTTGCTCACTTGCTCGATTAGATTCCCCACTTCCCACCGAAACGTACACAGCGGCCGGAAACGACCAGTTCTGTGTGTACGACCAGTTACTGACCGCGCCAAGTTCATGCGGTCAGTGGCCCTATCCTACTTCCGTTGGCAAGGGCAAGGCCCGAGCCACGGACTATCTCTCCCCAGTCCACCCATTAACTTCTGGCAACACGAGTAAGCAAACATATTCTTGGATCGGTTTGGGTAAATCACTCACGTTCCGCAACAGTGCGGCATTACCCACAGCTGTGTATGCCGGGAGGCTACGATGCGGGCTCAAACCCGCAAATGGTAAGTCGACCCGTTCGTTCGAGTCATTGGAGTTCATCTCGCTGATCGCGATCTCGCAGGGCGCCGGTGTCCCAAACGCCGACCTTTCCACCCACGTCGCACCCTCCACTGGACCTCGACGGTCCGTGAGGCGCGCGAAGGGGAAGGGAGTAGACAAGGGTGAGGGGAGGCGGAAACGCATCCCCAAGAAGTACCTTACGCCGGGCATCGATTGGCCCAACACCTGCTACCGGTTTTGTGCCGAAATGGCCAAAATCCACTACGACCAACCTACCGGGGAGGTTACTGACCCCGAGACGGCTTACGCCAGGATGAACGAATTTGTTAAAGAGGACCTCTACCTCTCAGTAAGCAACTTTTTTTACCGTGATCGCGATCATCGCTTAACAAATTTGTTCATCTGGTGACAGCCGCTCGCATCGAAGCCTTTGGGGGAGCGACCAGGTCGGGACTTAGAACAGTACCTGACCGGTGTCCTCAACGAGCTCCGCCCGCGGACTGGTGGACAGAGGAAGGGCGTCCGATATGTACTCGAACGAGGTAAGCAAATCACTCACCTTAACACGATATTGAATCCGACTAATCATAGTTCTCTATAGTTGCGCAAGAACTCGAGGACGGGCTAGTTGTCGTTAACGACGGCTTCGCTCTCCTGGACGGTCCCTCAAACGAGATCGACCTAGAGGAACTGGATGCCTCCGAGGCGGCGGCCAAACGGAGGGCCGTGGAAAAGACGCGAAGAGAGGCCATCCGCGGGAACTTGGAGCGGATGACCCTCTTCTTCAGGGTGCCAGAACCGGGGTACCTCTGGTCAAGATCACAGGTACTCTTTTTCGGTAAGTCCACTGTTTTTATCTTAAACAGATAGGTCGCTCACCACGATTATTATAGCCATCACATATCTGGTGTTTGGCGCGAGAGTATTTGGTGATCGGGGCGAGTTGTTCACTCCAAAGCCCCAGCTGTAGATAATGTACATCTATAATTATCCATAATATTTATTAACAACCAACCTGTATTTCGTGCCAAGTTACGAGTACCTTGGCGTATGGGGAGTGGCCTCCCCGACTCGATCCTGAGGTTTGCCAAACGCGAGAAGCGAATCAAAAAGTCTTCGAGGACGGGTGTGGAGTCCCGATTGAGTTGTGAGCGTGTCGAAGCTAGTGTTGCAAGCAGACCGCAGACGATGACACTGAACGAGCGGGCATTTAGAGCGTACGACAGCAACACGGCGTTGAACGGATCAAAGCATGTAGCGCAGGGACTTGAACATCCGAGCAAATAAAATGGAGGGAGGGTAAAGAAGGGTGTCGAGCGGTAGGCGATCGCTTCTCAACGACGAAAGGTGGGGGTTTTATACCAAGGCGCCTCTCGATGGTGGCACCGGCGTTAAACCCACTCGTCTCCTGCTAGCACGAGGGGTCACAGTCACCGGTATTCGTGAATGCAATTCATCAGCGAACCTGTAAGAACCGTTGACGATCAACGCCGCGCCCTCGTTTAACCGAAGCGGACGAACCCTATGAGAAACGCCTCCCCATTGTCCGTCACACGAACATATAGAATAGGGTGACGTTCAGCCACGATATTCATCCAGCCATCGATAGAAGCACCGATATGGAAAACAGAGCCTTGCTTGTTACATGCATCGAATCCCGTTGGTCTGTCAGATCAGATCAAGAGCCTTTGTACCGCCAGCAAAGGGATCTTGTGC
>MU118101.1:0-30491 GCA_014904855.1 Thelephora ganbajun | reverse complement strand
TGCATGGCGAAAAGGTCGTACTTTATTACTCTTCAGCTAAGGGAGGAAAATTCGAGGAGATTTACGCAAGATTGGGATGGAACTTGGCTTTCGACGGGCCCAGAATCCACTCATCCCTGTTTGAAAAGAACAAGTGAGTCTTCAGGTAAATAACTCCCCTTGCTGGTTCTCTCGTGAACCTTCAAAACCCCGTCCTTGTGGACGAGACTGATCCTACCACCCGTTCTACCTTTCATTACCGTGGCTTGAATCTCTCCCAATATCTCCCTGAGTTGCTTGAAACCAGGCTGCGCCCTGCTCTCGATCGCTACGAGGCCTTTCTCTCTGATCCTCCGCTTCGCGATCGAGAAGAAAGTGTCGTGGCGGTGGACAGCGAGGTAATGGTTGGGTGTCTAGGAGAAGTACAGTTGTGGATACGCGTCACCCCAATTGAAGTTGGCAGCGGAGATCTCTGAACGGGTTGTCACTTCAAGTAAGCTTGAATCGGGAACCTGAGTCCCGGCTCTGAACGTTTTTAGGTCGGTGGAAGTGAGTGGGGAGGGCGATGACATCGTAGTGGAGTGGGAGCTTGTTCCAATGGAGAGACCAGAGAGTGCTCCTAAGAGGGCTGTAGTTTTTTCCTTCAATTTTCTCCCCATCTCACTTCGATTCTGTGTTCTGTATGTTCTTTCTTTACCTATTGCTGTAACTGCACCGAAAGTTGCGGCAACCCGGTACGTGTATCGGCTTTCACGTCAAGTTTTCTTCAGGAGTTCCCGAACATCCCGCGTAATCTTATCATGCGGGGCGAACTAGGTCCACGCAAAGGACAGACATTTTCCTCTCGCCGCCACACTGAACATTGACTGAGGGTCGCCTTGAGCCACAACCGTGTTGATATTTGGTGCGACGAGGATGGGGGTAGGTACTCTCGCAAAGCAGTTTCCTTCAACCCAAAACCCATTACAGACATTAAAATAGCACACGTGAACATCATATGTATCCTGAAGGGCCCGGAGGAAGAGGAACGAAGGAGTCGGATCGTGTTTTATGTGCCGCCACCACCCCTGAGGATGTTCTTTCAAACACTTTCAAACTGGACGGAAATGCGTCATGATAATGAATTTTCCAAACGCGTGAAAGGCAACAGACATTGAAAACAAACCGTACTGGGAAAGAGATGGAATTCAATAGTTACAGCGCGTCGCGAAACGACAGACCGCTTTTAAACAGAGACTTTCGCTACCAGCGACGGAGGTCTTGTATCCCCCACATTCCCTCGTA
Source organism: Thelephora ganbajun (assembly GCA_014904855.1). Taxonomy (NCBI): domain Eukaryota; kingdom Fungi; phylum Basidiomycota; class Agaricomycetes; order Thelephorales; family Thelephoraceae; genus Thelephora; species Thelephora ganbajun. The sequence continues at coordinate 29,228 of MU118101.1, read as the reverse complement.
CGCCTCCAGAGTCAGAGCAGGAGATACCTATCATGCAACTGTGTGGGGTATCGCCTGGCATCGTTGGGCGTAGACACAGCCACGGCGAGGCGTTGGGATGGCTGCAGTGAGCAGTGCCTATCAAGTTTGTTGATCTGCGTCCGATTGGACAAGCACCACGATCGGTATTGCAGATTACTACTCTTCACAACTCGCGCCATGGGAAAAAGGAAGACAACGAGCTCAGGTCTCGGGGATATCGAGGTCGCCAACACTCTACGTATTCTGACCCAGCTCAAGGGTGCCGTCCTTTGGGAACAGAGGCTGAAGACGGAAGTGGAGGCAAGAGGTGGCGAAGAGACGGATGAAGGAGAAGAAGGGGGTGAGGATGATGGAGGACCCCCAACAGAGCCCACGAGCCTCGTTACGGTCTCCTGATCTCATATGGCAATCCCTTTCCTTCTCTAATACCACCTTCGAAATCCTGAGAGATAAACTTAATATTATCCCTCACGGCGACCTTGTTGAACGGGGCTCTGGGGAGCGCCGCTCAAGGTGGAGACAAGTATATGTCGTCGAAAGACATGTACTGTCACCTAAATCTGCTTCAGAATCTTGTCCCCAGAACCGTAAGTACTGCTCTTCTGCATCGTTTGAATCTCCATTCAAGTTTCATCATGGAACGAGGCGAACGTCTGTCTTTGGGTGGGCGCTTTATTCCTCCGCGTGTCTGTCATGCCACCCAATGAAAACCCGTATGGCACTCAACCTTAAACATGATGTTCCGGCCATAGCTGTACCCGCGGACGGTGGCGAGCGCCTCTCGAAACTCTCCGGTACGATCGACTACACCCCCTTGGTGGTCCATCAGTCCAAACACCGTTCGTCTTCCTCCTCTTCATAATCTATCTATCTCATGTTCCCCTGTAGGCTCACTCCTTCAATCCTCAGCTTTCGAGCTTATTGGGCAGAAAGCCCTAAACGGGCTATTCGTCGTCGAGGCAAAACTGGATGGAAAGCAGTTCGCTGACCACGTCCCTCAAGCGATCGCTGCAATGCACGCGATTGCCACATTTCTGGGGTAATTTAAGTTCAATCCGCGCTTTCCACATTACCCACGCTCGTTCACATCCATACAACAAGAATGTGATCCGTGGTGCTCTCTTCAACTGTTTTGGAATTATCATACACCGAAGGATACCCCAAGGAGGTTCGTCCTATTTGGCCCGATATCATTACTGGTCCCTTATCGTGCTGGGTATGTTGCCTTTCTTCCTTCGGTACAGTGCATTAACTACAGACACACCAGGTGGAACACGGTCTTGACGATCTCGACGACAATGATTGGTTCATGCAGGATAGGGTCAGCAAAACTAGGTGGTGTCAACAACTATGCCGGAAACACCTACACTTACCGGGTTGTTCGTGATCCCCGATAGGCCGATGGGCGAGGTTACTGGTGAGATACGGGTTCAGCGCTCAGCCGTGACGGTGATGATCTGTCTCTTCGTATTCCGTAAACGTCTCCATTCTTACTCCCGACGTCGAGCGACAGTCACGGGGTGCTGACCTCTGCACCTCTACACGATGAGTCCGCTACCAGATACATCGCAATGAGGCCGTTCCGCGGAATCAAGATTAAATCCTGAACCCGAAACAGATGAGCGCACTGCGCCACCCAGTGCGAGTCCCACACACGGTCCCTAGACCAGTGCATAAGAGCATTTCCTCCGGGTGTTATATAGAGAATCAACGTCTCTAAAAAATGACCTAGCCGCATTAGCCAACACCAAAAAAAAAAAAAAGATTAAATCCTAAAGCTTGGAGTGCACGGGTGAAACATGGGGCAACATGTTTCGAGGTGGAGTTCGATTATGTCAGACGGACAGTGAATCCGATAGCATTCGGGGAATTATAGGAGATGGGATAGATAAAAAATACACCAAAGGGTTTCGATAATGTCACAAACAACAACTAGTGATGTGAACGAAAGTGATTGACTAAAAACACAAAATTCCGGATCCGGACCTCCATAGTGGTTCGTTCGTGTACCGTAATACACCCAAGCGTACAATATTGACAATGTGCGAGCAGAGATGAAGCGGTTAGCAGTATCGGAGAAGAGAACTAGGGTATATGGGCAGGGTGACGCGGAGAACAGGCTAATATCGAATAAGATAGCCGACATCGGGGGAAGAGGGAAAGGAAAGGAAATTCTACCACACCACGTAGCTGGTTCAGAGGTAGAACTCGTAAAGTCATGGCGATCCCTGAAAACACATGGGATGTGGGGTGCGTTTGGGTGAGTTTCGAGGTGTTCCTGGACTATACGTACACGACAACCAGCGTCGTTTCTCGTTCCCAACCCGGCGAGGTGGTGAGATGCCTAGGATGATGGTGAAGGGGGCGAGCAGTGTCAAAGGATCGGGTGATTCCCCTAGCCGGCCATCAGGATGGAATTTGTGTTCCCGTCACCGCTCGAGGCACCATCTCGATCATCATCCACCCTAAGGAGAGCATATGATTAAGGAGCGTAGAACAAAAAAATTGCACGAAGGTCACCACAACCACTCACAAGTAATTTCGCTCGATTTCGGAAAGAATGGACAGGAAGTCCCCTGGAAAGTCTGTCAAAGCTACACGCGGGACGAAGTGAAAGGTTGGGAGGAGCTTACAGAGATAACCATGAGCTCTGGCAGCAGAAGCGGGAGCAGTTTCCGCTTTTCGGACGGCGTCTAACAGAGTCGACGCTACGAAGCGTACCTTATGGACCTAGGTAAGGATCAACATCCTCATGGATCGTATTTGGTATTGATGGCAACAGCATACCAGTGAAGGCCCATTGGTAGCGATAGATTGGATGGGAATGCTGTGCAGGATATTCAATAGATCCCGAGCCACAACCTCCCGGTCCTCATTTCTCTTCTCTTCATCTACGCTGCCTTGGAGTGACGTGATCAACTCGTCACGGTATTGTTCGATGACAAACCGTACGAGTTGCTTTACGGGTGAGCCAGGCATGAGCTCCTCGGCCGTGCGCGTCAAAGTAAATCTATCATACCTGTGTCACATACAAATTGGCCTGCATGACCAAGAACGGATTGAGAGCGTTCGTCCTCGAGGCCTTGGGGTTGTCGAAAAAGTCGCGAACTTCGTCAAACGCAGCTTGCAAGCTAGAGCCACCAAAGTCCGGGGAGAACCCTCCGCCACCGGTCGTGCCGCTCATTGTAGACCCGGCGTGGAGCATCGGTTTCAAACGTAGACTCTCTGGAGCATGGGCTAGAGCCGCCATGATTCTCGAGTGAAGGGCTTGCACTTCTTCGAGTCTCGCGGTTGCAAATTGACCCTGAGGTGGTGACCTCTTGTCCACTCGAATCCGCACAAGAATCTCTCCCAGGAGTGCGAAGATACGGGAGGTATAATTGAGACCTGAAACGATGGCAGTTTTTCCGTGTGGCTGAGGTAGATACGCAGTAGCGGTGATGCTAATCGATATTGATTGTCGAAAGTAGTAAAAAGAGACGAGCGGTCAGCGGAACAATTCCAATGATGGGAGGAATGTGGGATATTTCTCGGATGTGGGGTAGGTGTAGGAAATTGGAATGGAAGCAAACAGAGGCAAAAAAACAACTCACTATTCATCGTCCAATTCCTTAGGGAAATGGACTGGTTACAATATAGAGATAGGGATCTCAGTAGGCATGGCAACATTTAAGTCGAATGGACACACCAGTGCAGTCCTCATCTCGGAGGCAAATAGGACGCCCAAGTAGAATCGACTCGGACTTGTCGGCTGGGCGACACATTATCGTCAGTGGGTAGGCGGATCTAAAGATGTGCTCGGATCCTATTTACCTCCAAACAACAGCCAGAACGCTCTCCTCCTGACTTCGCACTCGATGAGGTCAAGTCCCTCATACGACAATTCTTCATGCATCCTTAAAGTCACAGCGATGTGACAGGCCTCACCGAATGCAGCGTGCTGCGTCGCATCATGCCCCTCGCAGAAGTGATAGACGCAATCACTAAAGGGGTATTCGAGGGAGTGTACATCGGATCAATTTCACACACAATAATGTGGACACTCACAAGTATCGGATGACGACGTGCGTGGAGGTTGGTGGGTCGTAAGACGCCACAGTTATGTGTCTGCTCGCCTCATGGCAGGCCTGAGCCAACTTCCTAACCGCGTATCGTTCCATTGGGATATAGGAGCGAGGGACTTGAACCAACGTCGAAGCGACGGTTGACATGACGAGTGCAAAGAAGAGAGGGTCACGTTCCTCTCGCCTGGCATGGACATCGGCCATGAAAGATGGTTTGTGTAAGCACGGTGTCAAAGGATACACGTAGTCGAAAAAGAGCGCAAGAATCAGCAGGACGGTGTCTCGTGGGACCACATCCTCCAAACGATGAGGTCGATAATAGTAAGAGAGGGGCGGGATAGCTGAGGGAGGAGGCGTGGGAAGAGTTTGGTGCTGCCTGTACGACCAGTTATGGAGGGGGTAGGTGCTAAATTGATCGACGGTGGTTTGGAACGCATGATCCTCGGTTTTTTGGGAGCGATTGAGCGAAGAAGTAGCGGCTGAGCTGACCTGATAGATCGACTGGTGTTGATAGGGAGACTGGAATGTATCAGCAGCAATAGGGTATCTGGATGGTGGCAACGAGGAAGTGGAGATCGACGTGGCTGGATTCAGCGACGGATCCAAGAACGTTGGAGAGTGCGATGGAACGCTGGGAGACAAGATGTTGTTCTGGGCGGGACCTGGCGCGATATTCTTGGTCTGGATTGAGGATACGGTGATTTCCTGGCTTTGTTGAGACTCGTGCTGCTGGGCAGCTGCAGCGGCGGCAGCAGCCTCTTGGAGACGCCGCAAATACCTGAGATCGAATGATCATCAGAAGGCGAGGGATACCGGTTAGGACAGGCATTGCCTACAAGTTTGGCGGACCTCGTTTTTTGGGCTGGTACTCATAGGTACACGGGATACCTAGTGCGATGCAGTGCTTACAAGCCTGCTTGGGATCCTCAGGGTTCTCACGCGCACACCGAACCTTGCGAGCCCTACAAGCATCACAGCCTGGAAGACACGTTAGATCTGTGTTGTGACGTTCCCCGGTTGCTGACAGGGAGGGATTTAAGAGAAATGGATCATACTCTGGGATTGACGCCTGTGTGCGTGGGAAAGGACGAGAGATAAGTCAGCGGAGGCGATTCAAGGGAGGAGAAAAGAAAGAACATTGGAAAATCAAAGTAGAGTCGAGGATGCGGGGTATCGAGTCTGGGGCGAGAGAGATGGTGGAGAAGGAACAAGCAAGGGGACGACCGCTCGCAAGGTCTGAATAGGGCTGACGGAGAAAACTCGGTCCTACTCACTTTCTTTTGGACTTTGCAGAATCGGAATTATCCCTGTGGGGTGGGTCGTCGGATGGTGGAGTTGCGCTCTTCTTCTTTGGACGAGCAACCGGCATAACAGAGAAGACGAGGAGGAGTGAGGATAAACAGCGGAGACGGGGCACCGGGCGACGGAAGACGCGGAGCGAGTCCGTCTGCAACACATTTTAAACTTTTGCCGGAGGAAACTCAATACGTGACGTGTCATCTGTAACGCTCGTTGTCACGCGCGGCTCCGCCGGAATTTCGCCGGTCCGTTGCCTATTCCTGCGGGCAAACCATGCGGCGTGTCGTATCAGGGATTTTTACCAGTCTCTTCTCTGTTCAGTCGACCATGCGCAAAAAGCTACTTGGAAACCATACACCAGACTTCCAGAGTGCCTCTTCGAGATCCGGGAGAGAGATTAACCAATGTATCATTATGTATCACAGTAATCTAGGTTCACGTTCAGTCCCAGATAGTTTGCGCAACATTTTCGACGCCTGAAGTGTCTCGAGCTTCTTCTCCCTCTTCGCCGTTGCCACCAACTCGTAAAGCACCTTCCGAGACTTGACCTGGTTGGCATCGCTCCACTGAGTCTTCGAACCCAGGTGCTTGTCCCAGAACCTGAACGCCAATTCCGCGTCGCCCACCCACAAAGCCTGATCAAGGCAGAACTTCGCGAGCGACCACGTCCCTACAAAGACCTGGGTGTCGAACGTCCCAATCAAGTGCCATGCCATATCCAAATTTTGTCTGATCTGCTCGGCACCCCCCTCCCCGCCGAGCGTCAACCGTAACGGGCCAGCCGTCCTCTTGCTTCCCAGAGTGATTGTATGACTCGGGAGCCGAGACCCAGGGGGAACATCCGAAACGCTTGCCCGAATCAGGGTGGCGATCGTCCTGGTCGTAAACTCGGAGACCCCCCGTTCCTGTGCCCGCTTTACGAGACTGATCACCAATTCCACGTCTCCCTTGAGAAACGCGAGGTGGATCACTGTCCCCCACGTCACCGCGTTCGGCACCAGTCCGCGTTCGTGTATCCGGTCGATCATCCTGCCCGCCAGCCCCACGTTGTACTTCGCGACACCTGACAACACAACGTTTACGTCATACATGTCTGGAGAACGGGCCGCTTTGACCACTTGGAAGAGCGCAAACCCTTCCTCCGTCCTGTCCATCATGAAATACGCTCGAGCAAGTGCGTTGAGGTCGTGTTGGCTCGCAGCTTCGATAGGTACCTTGCAAGCCCTGAACTTGTCGACAACCTCCTTTGCAAAACCCTTGGCCGCATTAGCGTCAAAGAAGGCCTTAGCGTCCTCTCCTTCAATAACCCCCATCTCCACATCACCATCGCCGTCATCGAAGAGCTCCTCCGTATCTGACGATGAAACAGACAACGACCCGAAAACACCCGGACTCTCATCGACCGTCGCTTCCTTCACCTCCAAGTCCTTGCCCAGATGATAGAACAAGCTGACGAGTCTCATCATTGCACCCGCGTGACCAATAACACCCTGGGTTTCGTCCTCCGAATAACGCTTCCAGAGTTCCCTCGCAGGCTGAGCGAAACCCGCGTTTGCGAGTAACCGAATGAACCGGCCACGGTCGTAGAGAGGGATGTCGATATTCGAGTCAACAACCTCTTTGGCAAGACGTCGAGAGAGGTGCACGTTTTTGCTCTTCTTGAGCATGGCCTCAAGAAGCCAGAGGAGAGATGGGCCATGGGGGACCGGATACTGGGTGTTCGCCGTGACCAGGGAATCGGGCGAGTCTTCCGAGGTGGGGGTCGACTGGAGTTTGTTGAAAGGCGAGGTGATTCGTGGAACGGGCTTGAGGGTGATGTGACGGGGTTCAACTGGAAGGAAATACCCAGACGACGGGTCATCCGAGATCTCGAACGAAGGAGAAACTAGCATCGATGGTGCTGAAGTTGACAGAGGTGAATAAATCCTTCCAATGCTGAACAAAACTTCTGCGATGTGGTGGAAGTCTAGTTGCCTCGCCACGGCGTAGAAATTATGAATAATCCTGTCCTCGATTCCGAACGGTTGATGATCCCGCCTGAGCGCCGTGATCAAAGCCAGGATTCGTCGAAGGAGGAAGCGTGGCCCAGCTGGAGCCTGTTGCGTCGACTTTCGTTGGACGGCGACTGACATCGGCACATTATACTTCTGCGCGGGCGACATCGAGGCAGCCTGTTTGAGGAGCACGTACAGCATTTCGTTAACTAGGCCCCTCATCTGTTCATCGAACATCGCAGGATCGTGTTCAGCAGCTAGAATCATCAACTCCAACGCGCCGGTATTCCATTCGTAATCCAGACAGGTCCTTGTCATCGCGAAGAGGATAACGGTTCTTGGATCCCCTTGGTTGATCTTCACTTGTGAGATCGCGGAAGATGTGACCGTCTTCTCTTGTACGAGGCTCTGGAAGAGGCGGAAGGCCTCTCGCTGAGAGTCCGAGTTGATGTAAGCTTGTACGAGACGAAAGAGCGCCCAGACATGACCTGTGGGAGCATTGTCGAGAGGCGCTGGGTCGCGCAAGGGAAAGGCGAGAAGTAATTTCGGACCGTCTCGACGAGCTGCTGCGAAGAATGTACGCAACAAACCCCCGTGGTTCAAAGCTCGGGGACACCTATATGCGGCGATGGCCACGAGACGGAAGGTCATGTCACGAGGGAGCCTGGCCACAAAGCTTGGTTTATCCTGGTAGTACTCGCTGAACAGGTCGATCGAAAGACGATCGAGGTTCTCTTGGAATGTGACCTCATCTTCCGAGACCGTAATAGGTCTGGGGTCCCAAGGACGCAGGAGAGGGTCGAACATAGAGTGCTTGGCGAATGCCCTCTCATCTATTGGAACAAGCCTTCGCAACACCCTCGCGACCATGGAGACTTGTGCCTTCGGAGAGTTTGCATACGCGTCTACGAGTTCTGCCGGGAGATTATACAAGACGGAGGGATCGCTTAGCTGGCACCCTGCTCTCGCGAGGAGAGTCCATCGGAGGACGGACAGATTCGCGAGCTGAAACCGATCCCATGTCCGTATGTAATCCCATTGCTGGATCGCGTGGACAGGGTCGAGTAAGTCTTTTGCCTTGGCCGTCTGTCGACGGAACTTCTCGATCTTAAGTTGTTTGACGTATTCGACCCAGGGTAGCGATGCGTTGGTGTCAGGGACCTCGGAATTGATGATGCTCGACTCTTCGACGTCTTCCGTGTCTTCGGTGGTATCTGGAATTTCGGAGTTGACGATATGGCGACGGCCGGGAAGAAGGGGGTCTCTAGAATGGAGAGTTAAAAGTGATGATTGCTCCTCTGATACGGATTCCAAGCCCACTTCCTCGTCCAAGAGGGGAGCATCGCGTATAACTGGCGGGAAGGGTTTGAATGCTAAGGGAGAACGGATCGAACCGACAAGGCTGTTGATGTCAAGCACGTTCCCGTCCCTGTCGTATTGGACGTTTTTGCCATGATGCGATGAAGAAGGTTCAGAGGAAGAAATAGAGAAAGGTCGGAATGTAGACGTTGTTCTTGAGGGGCAACGCGTCGAAACGGAGGACAAAGTGGCGGGGGAAATGGCGTCAAGGTGGTATGCTCGAAGGTATCGACAACGACAGAACATAGGTCAGCTGTCGAGACACGATTGTCAAAAAGAAAGGCACCAAGAGCGGTCGACACGTGTTACGCACCACATGCCCACGCACCGTTGACGGCTTGCGAGAGTTGTTCTCGAGAGTGTTTTGCTCTCTTTCGGGACGGAGGTGGCGAGGGAGACGGCGGGTGTCGGAAAGTGCCGAGGGAGCCAGTAGTGGCTGAAACCGAAGATGCATTCTCCAAGTCTCTCTTTCTCCTGATTACTCGCTTGAGGGAGTCCGTGGCGGTCCACCTTCCTGAAGGTTAGCGGTGGGAGTTAGATGAAGCCAAACGTGTCATCCAAAGCCTCACTCACACCTCACGACTCCCCATCTACGAGTGCCACCGATGTGATATATGATCGAATCGATGATCAACTGGAAATTCACCAAGCATTGAACACGAGCCCCATCTGAGGTTTTACCAGACCATTGTTGGTGAAGCATAGCCTGTGGGACGTCTCTTTTCTTTAGTATGTTCGAGAAGATGCGCAATGCGAGTTACTTGACTTGCCACACGTAGGCAAAATATCAAACGTTTCAGGCCTGTAACCTGTAGTGTACTCGCGGTTCCATCCAGAGGACAGACCACCTCTACTAATTTTCTGGCTGCGTTTGGGGGTCTTGGGATACTTTTTTTTCCATACTTATGAGATGTGCGAATTATTCGCACCCATCCACCGTGTGTGACTGCGTGACAGACCGGGTGTCGCCTAACCCTAAACTAGCACCGACAACCGCTCTCCGGAGTACGTGTCATGGGCGCAGGTCAATCTCTACCGTCCCAGAACCAGCCGCCTTCAAAGGCGTTGCACGTTCTGCGCGTAACCCCTTCCTCCCCCGCCTCCAAGACCGATATTGAACCCTTCTTCGACTTTGTCGTTGGCTTCCAAGGCGACGCGTTGACTAACAACCTTGATGCGGCAGAACTTGAGAAAATTGTAGAGTCTCACGAGGGGAGAACTCTCAACCTGGTCGTGTGGAGCAGTAAGAATCAAGAAAGCAGAGGTACCGTGTCTATTTCGTTTGTGTCTGCGATGTTCAACCCATTGCCGTGCCCCGTATATTGACTATGATTCGATTTCGCATACACCACCTTTAGTTGTCCCGATCGTTCCTTCCATGGTATGGACTCAGTCAGCAGCTGCAACCCATGGATCAGATATCAAACCCTCGCTGCTTGGTTTGAGTGTTCGCATGTGTGAGCCCGAGTTCTCCTTGGAGAGCGTATGGCACGTCTTGGATGTTCTTGAAGGCAGTCCTGCTGAGAGTGCTGGTCTCGTCCCCTACGGGGACTGGATTATTGGTTGGTCCGGTGCAGTTCTCAGCGCTGAGGGTGATTTCTACGACGTTGTTGAGTCTGTATGTGCACTCCTTTAACAATCCGAGTGACTCCGCTAACGCAGTTAGTAGCATATCGAAAAGCCTTTACGAGTATACGTATACTCGTATGACTTTGAGTACGTTTGGAGAATCCTGTAGAGGGGCTTTGGCTCAACTTTGTTTGCTCAGCACCATACGAGAGGTCGTACTCGTTCCTAATCGTCACTGGGGTGGTGAAGGGTTATTAGGATGTGTCTTTGGGTAATTATGGCCCCCGTTTGCCTACTTGCGACTTCTAACAGTGTCGGTTCTCAGTTTTGGATTGTTACATCGAATACCACCTCCACCTGAGGATCGAGAGCCGGGGATGACGCCTCCAGAGTTGTACGAAGGCGCAGAGGACTTTGAGGAGCAACAACTCTTCGTCCCTGCTGAGGTTCCTCAACCGGTACCCGTATCAGAGGACCACCACCACCAGGAGTGGAATCAGAATTTCCATTCCGTACACTCTGTTCACCCCCACTACAACGAACACAGCGATCCTCTGAAACCTTCACTTTATGGGAATGGTCATCACAGTCACGCTGTACACATTCACGATCATGACCATAACCATAACAGCCACGACCATGGTCATCATGATCACGGCCACGACTACGAGCACGAGGAATACGATTACGAAAGTAGCGAAAGCTCCTCACCTCATAGTACAGCTATACCTGTCCGTCTCCCTTCCAACGCGCCAATTTCACACCCGAACCCCAACACGCACCTCGGCTTCAGAATCCCACGAAACATGACGCCAACTCAAGCGAGACCACTGTCCGGGCTTAGAAACAGCAGTGGCGCATACACCAATGGTGATTCAAGGCCATAGTTTCCTATCATTCGATTCAACTCGTTCACTCAACGAACCTTTTTCTTCTCCCTCGCTGTCGTCATCGCCGCTCCACCTCGGCTCTCTTTACTGCGTTTTCACACACCACTTGTGGTCGTTCCTCTTTTCACATCTTCACAATTGCACGCTGTTTACCATGATTCGGTACGCGATTGACGTTTGACTGCGTATGCCTCGTATCGGATCTCGTCAACGTCTTGCAACGTCCATCCGTGTCACTTGGTCACTGTGGATTACGAAATTGCGGTTCGATTGGTTGGATGATGAAGGCATCGGGCTGTCTGGGATACGTGGCTCCCCTGCCGCTTACGAACGAGCGAGGTTGAGCTACACAGATGACGTTTTCTACGAGGACGTACACTCTCCGAGTTGGAACTCGGTCGGCGGAAAGGAGGAGGAAGAGGAGGATAAGCAGACAGGTGAGGCGTGGGATGATGACGATTCTGGGAGTTTGACGAGCGTTGATTGAGTCACTGGTGTGTGGGTATCCGTTCTTTTGGCTTCGTGGTTCATTAGAAATCTAGTATTCAGTGGTGGTGGAAATGCATTCGTTGGACCTTACGAAACTGGTTGCGACGCTCCCCCTTCTGCGTCTTCCCCCCGCTTCTGCTAGATACACACACATTTACTTCCTGAGCTGCTATCTACAGCTACTCACATCAGCATTGTTATTTGGTTTTGCCTCATAATATTCGGTTTATACAAGCAATGAAAGTCGCCATAATAGCGTGTTTGGGGCCAGTTTTCCCTATGATTTCGGGACAGGATGTCGCAAATGTCGACCATCGTCATCACCCTCGTCGAAGATCGCCCTCACTGCACGACGATTCTTCGGCGATAGTCGTCAATGGTGATTTATATTCTTCGTACAGGCCAAACAGCATAACTCGTCCTTTAAATGTATCCATGAGATCGCATAGTAAGTACAGATGAAGTACATGAGTGAGTAGGTTTGAGACCTGCACATGATCCGACCAGGCCGGGTCTACACATAACACGCGCACGACTATACTCTGACACCACACGAGAAATGAAGCACGCAAAGCCGAGTATGTATACTTGCATATGTATGATGTTTCGGCAGAACCACCTACGAGGGCTAAGATGATGCCGCCGAGTTGGAGATAGCACCTATACTTCACATGAAACTGCTAGAAGAGGTCAATGTAGATGGAGCCGTTGTTTGTGGTCCCTCCAGCATCAGAGGTGGCGTCCAAGTCCCTGAAGCTTCCTCTAAAAATTGGAGCACTTGATCAGCGCTCGGGCGGCTGCGGGGTTTAGGCTTCCAGCAATGTTCCGCGATCTCCCAAACATGATCCGCGAAGCATATGCCTTCTACTCCTTGAGGTCTCCTAGGGCGATCACCCTGTAGGGTTCTCATACCAATGACAGCATTGGTAAGCCGGAGCTTGCGAAGCTCGCTGAATGGGGCCCGCCCACTCAGAAGTTCGTATATCACCGTCCCGAGCGCATAACAATCCGAGAATATCGTACGACGGCTGCGCTTGAAGCCGAATCTCTGCGGGTCGAAGAGCTCTGTGCTCATAAACGGAACAGTACCACCTGATTCGTATGGGCCTGAGGTCGTCGAATCCAAGAGGACCCTAAGCAAACCGAAATCGGCGATGCGGGCGCTGCCGTCTTTGTCGATCAGAATGTTAGCCTAAGTGATGGATGCCGGCAAAGAGTGAGACGCGGTTCCAGCTTCCGAAGACGTACCCCCTTGAGATCTCCGTGGGCCCTTTTCTGACCGTGCAAATAAGTCAACCCCCTAGCTACATCTGCTAGCTATGGTGAGCGTAGAAGGACCGTACACGGAAAACGTACAAGTTTGAAGCGATCCGCATCCCGATGCTCCCTCGCGTACTCATTAATATTCCCGTCTAGCATCCACTCCAACACCATCGCAAACTGAGATCCGTCCTTCGACACTCCAAGCAGTGGCAAAACATTTGGGTGGTGAAGGGATCTCTATGCTATTGTCTCTTTATAAAACATCTGTACAGGATACGGTAAGCGTGCCAAACACGTACAAAGGAATGAGGGTTGACAGTAGTTCACACAAGTCGTCTTCACCAAACGGTCAGGTTGAACAGGAGCCCTCAACATCTTGACTGCGACTATCACATTTCGCATTGACCGTTTGAACACATCCCCAAACCCACCACAGCGAGCTAAGATACCGGCTGGACTGTTGGGTAGTTCGACCAACATTGGCCGAGGAGGCAGGTCATACTGACTACAAATCTTGTATAAACCTTTTAGGCACGTCATTCGGATTCGTTCAGAGGAGAAGGAATTTGACACCTAAGCAACACAATACAGGGAGGGGGGTTGAAACTGAAGTCAATGGACCTCTTCTTCGAGGATGAAAAGGCGTAGGGACTTGCCTCATACACCACATCGATAATGGTCTGAGGGTCATCCCCTTGGCGGCCAAAGATTGCTTTGACCGCAATTAAGGCTTCTTTCTCGAACATGTCTCGTGTGGCAATGCAACGGCGAGTCAATAGGTCGACTTCGCGGTGAGTCAAGAGTTTGGTTTTGTGGCAAGACCGGGGTTGGGCTTCGCGGCGAAACCGGAGTTAGGGTCCACGGCGAAATTCGTGCCTGTGTGGAGTGAGGCAGCCAGACCCGAATCCGGGCAGGGGGTGAGATAGGAAGTAGTGAGGTGGGGAGCGGTCAGGTTGGGTCCGAGAAGTTGGGAGCGGTAGTGAACATAGAATGAGAGTCCATCGACGAAGTGGCGAGACAAGAGTTCGAGTTCGTCGATGAGGCAGCGAGACGGGAGCTCGAGTTCGTCGCCGGCGGGACCCATTAGGCGCTTGTTATCCCCAAGACCAATCAAACGGTGGCGATCGAGGAGGCCAATCAACTATCGGATGCTGTCGTGTAGGGATGTAAATCTGAGAATGGGAGGAGCATTGTAAGATGGAAGCGGATGACGACGCCTGGGTTGGTTTTCAAGCCATTGGGAATTGCCGGGAGATATCGCAGAGGCTATCGCGAGTCCAGTGCTCTACCTAGTACCTACATCATACGTGAGGTACTGGGCCATGGCATCAAGGTTGCAAATAATACATTGTAGGGTCATGGCCTCAAAAGTCGCGCAACGGAGGACTCCGGGTGGTTGAGACTAGTAAGTTTTACACCAGGCCCAAATAAATGCACACATCTACACGTGTGTGCAGCCCTCCTTGGTAACTTGCCTTGCAAGGTCCCTGTTTGAAAAACAAATCCGTAGCGTTATAATAATAAAAATGATGCTCGTACCAGGTCTAGCATGCCCGATTCGTACATTATTGCGTCAAGCCAGCCGTTTGGATATGACAGCGGGTTTCGATAGACTGTTCTCCAGAGAATATTGCGCTTGCATGACCGACATCATTGATCATTGTTGGGTCTGCCGGGCCTCCCACGGGCGCTTGCCATTGCTTTCGGCGATTGCCGTTGACGGATTGGTCGTGTCGCTGTCAGTACAATAGAGCCCAATTCGGTTTACGGGCCCGACATCCCGGCATGGTATACGACTCTACCAGACCCAGGCCCCCTGGACGTAAGTATCTCATTGCCGTTATCATGCTATGGGAAAGAAAACCAGGTTGCCGACCTGTGTACGAGTCGGCTGATGCCACGATGCTGAGGCCCCAGACCCCAATACCATCGGAAGGTAAACAAAAAACTGGGCTCTATTCTCTTGAGGATGGCCTATCGAAATAAAAACCGCTGGAAAACCTAAAAGGCCGCTTTATTATATTCTCTCATTCAGTGCGAATTGACACTATCCTTGATCCAAGATGCAGGAGGTCCGCCGAGGAGCGCTGTGAGAATTAGCGACACCCACTACACGCCTCTCGTTGGCACTCTCACGATAGAACTTCCGCTATGACCTCCTCCAAAGATCTGATGAAGGCCAGAGTGGCCAACGCTTGCTCCCAAGACGACATGACCATGC
This sequence comes from Thelephora ganbajun, assembly GCA_014904855.1. NCBI lineage: Eukaryota > Fungi > Basidiomycota > Agaricomycetes > Thelephorales > Thelephoraceae > Thelephora > Thelephora ganbajun. The sequence continues at coordinate 14,059 of MU118101.1, read as the reverse complement.
GCAAGGTTGCAAAATATTCGATGCCCCACTGGGGTCCACTTATAATGTAGTTGCCCGCCGCTGACAGTTGGACAGGTTGTCAACCCACACAACCCGGCCCAACCGACGGCAACAAGTACTCAATAGGATCGATGCGCTGTCGATCTGAGAGATGATTGCGGCTGAGTTGACACTACCCCTAACGTGGATCAGGTGGGGGCAGGGCGATGGGCATGGAGCTGTCTCATTCAAATGGAGTTGCTAGGAAGTAACGTCTTCATTTTCCTAACCCAGGAAGTCACCGTGGAATCTCGGGAGATGAAGCATCAAGCACAGAATGTTGTTGAACGTGAGTTTGAAACGCCAAACGTACCTGAAAGTGACCACGAGGGAATACCGTCGAAGTGACGAGGGAAAAGAGTGTGAACGTTGTACATAATGAAGTAGCCGGCAACCCACTCAAACTAAAATCCAGGGAACATAATTGCGATCATGTTGCTCGGCCAGACGGCTCATAGTTACAGCGGAGAAGCAAGTTGACTGACATCTATTCCAGGGTGTACTTTGGGCCGTGGGCGGCAATACCCGCCACTCCGATGCAACGCAAAATGAATGGGAGGGACTCCTGTGCTTGGCGCGGTTACGGTAGTACGGAGTTCTAGAACACAGGAGCATCTCTGAGGAAAAGTTTGCTTTCTTCCTTCCTCACCCACTTCACCACCGCATTTGCCGTTCCAATGACGGCGCTCTTAGGTAGAATCGGGGAGAGTGTAACGTAAAGCTCAAAAGGTTGAGTTATCTGGATTGGGGAAGATTGAGTGAGTCCTCCAGGCTCTGGGAAAATGGGCGCACCCATCCAAGGACACCCTCCTTATCAGTCCTCAGGTACTGCAACTTTAGTGTCTTTTCTTGCCCAGACTTTCCGTGCAAGGCGTCGTGGACGAGTTGATAAAGTGTAATTAGCCTGTGCAAACCCTCGAATGATTAGCATGGAAGCAGTCTGATACAATCAGTAAACGTTACCTTCTCCGCTCTTGCAGGTCCTTGTACGGCTCCTCGAACTCTGGACCGGTGATTTGGACGTGGGACCGACTCTTGTAGAAGAAATGTCTCAGCCCGGGAATCCCAAGTTCTGAGACAGAATACGCGCTGTCCCCCGAGTAGATGGCGTCGGAGATAGCTTCAAGCGAACCTTCCCTCTCTAACCGCTGTAAAGTGCCCGGTTTAATGGGCCACGATACGGGAAAGATAACAGGAACCCACCTGAATAACGTTCTCGCCCCATACTCGTATCACGTCAAAGTCAGACTCCCCGGTTACACAGATTAAACCGATGCTCGTTGGGAAAGGGTCTGGACCTGACAAACTGCCCGCCGTACTCCTATTCTCACCGTCTCCGCTCCCCGGCTCCGAACCATCTCCCGACTCTGAATATGACGCGCCCAGCTTGTCCTTATCCCCATCTGTGCAAATAGCAGCTGGCAACGAGCTATTTGTCGTAGCGGCAGCGATCGTGGAGGTCGGTAGCACCAAGCTTGAATCTCCTTCTCGCCGTACAAAGTTCACGTATGTGTTAACGAACCCTGTTGAGTTGAACTTCGGCAGGCAGATAGGAAACCACGATGCAGAGGCAGAGTTGTTGTAAATGGAAGGCGCGTGGACGGTATTCAGCAAAAGGTGAAGATCTAGTATCACAGGATTCCAGCTGCATTTAACACCAAAAAGATAACAGGAATGGATTACCTGGGGGGTGAATCGAATGCTTCTTCGGACGAACTAGCGTGATGACTCGCCCAGCAGCGATTAGCACGATGTATAGCATATCCTGAACCTCGACCGTAAGTCCCCATCGACCTAAAGACCGAAGGTATGCCGGGGTACCTTCATTTTCTGCACCGGGACAAGAGCTTCGGCAGTTCTGGACCGAACGGACTGGTCCAATTTGAGAAACTGTAGCGAGGACAAGTTCACTGCCATGTCCCCTTCAAGCCTCTGCAACAGCGTGTGCATGAACGGTTCTGCACCTGAGTGGTATTTAGGGGGGGATCAGTACAATGATCAGTCGTGATACAGACTTCCTCACCTCCCAACAATCTGCGTAAATCGAAATTCGTCCGGCGCTCAAACATCTTCTTGAGTTGCTGGGCTGTTACGACACTTAGGATTTGAAGGTGGAGGTAGTCAAGGTGCAATCGCGTCTTCCTTAGTAAATCTCAGCTCCCAGCACCATTTCCCACCTGCCAACAGATGTAAGATCACTGACCACTGATTCCGGCTCTCCCCAAGAAGATACGCAGACGTAATACAACGGTTGTCTCAGCAGGAAAGTTATCCTACAGGACCCGGCGTTGATCGAGCGTAGTTTATCATGCTCATCCAGGAACACGGATATTAGAGCTTGCATGATCCCGATCGAAGATGCGACCTCTACGGAATCTTCATCTCGCAGAGTCGTGAATACCGGTTTGCCTGCATCAGTGAGGACGAAATATTGTCGAGGGGGATACTCTTCTGCTGTAAACGGCCCGGCTCGTGAATACTGGTGATGTGATGCAGAGATAAGAAACAAACGAACGGATTGTTGTAATCAACTCGCTCAACTCTGTCGATCTCCCTCTCTTCCTCGACCGAATCCCTACATCTGAATAATGCCCAGAACAACAGACCCGCTCAGTCAAAGGAAGCAACCAAACGCCGTCATGTTCGGGCCAAAACGTACCAGGAAGTGACTGTTTCTTGTTCAAAGTATTTCTCAACTTCGCCCTAAGGTTCTCTCTGCTTTCCTCGTCACCCGCCGTAGCGTCCATCTGACCAACGGCGTTCTGTTGTTCTATGACAGTATCCACGTCTACTTCTGGCTCAGGCACTAGGATCCGATCGGTCATGTCGACGTTGTTCATTGATGATGAGGAAGATGCGAGGACTTCCGTGTTATGGGCTAGGGGTGAACTGGTGGTGGAGGCGACAGATGGTACGCGGAGGTTGGATGCTGAGCGTGTTACCTTTAAGTGGCTTCGTCGGGGAGATGGACCTGGGGAGGACATGATGACATAAGATCGAGAGGTTCCGGTGATGATCGTGATCGACAGGGCAGGCCAGCGATTGGGGGCTTGACGCAAGGCAGGTTGAGGATTCGCGATAGGTAACAACATAATCAGCAGATTCCCGGAAGTTACTTGGACGGAGTATCTACAGGCTAATCCATAACATCTAAGTAGCGTCGTCTATACAAATACACGGGTCAGTACACGAACCGCCCCTCGAAACGCTCAATGTTCGACATCTCTTCAGCACTCGTCCTCCTGGGACTCATAATCCATACTCTGAAACCTAATGTTCTCCATGGTCCCGATGAAATGCCCCTTGTCGCCCCTGGGCAGGTTCTTCGACAACCACTCCTTGGCTGCATTTGCGGTCCTCGTCCCAGCATACTTGAACTCGTTTGTCGGCTTCTCGTACATGTTCAAGAACACATGCGAGATATACCACAAGTGAATGATGTCATTGAACGCGCAAATGACCTTCTCCGACCCTTCGTAGAAGATTTCGGTGCAGTTTGAGTAACTGTCTATCCAGTTTTGTAGCATCTTGCGGACGGTGGACGTGGGCATGTCATCCCCAAAGAGTGTAATTTGAGTGGGTCCAGGGAGACCATGGAACAAGTACCTGGTCTCGGTCTCAACTTTGTGTCTCTGGTATAGGCAGGATTCGATCTCGACGGCGATCGCGATAACCATACATGTCAGTTGCCAGACGTTAAGTGGGAGAGGAGCATCCCAGTCTCCCTGGAGGGCGCGGAGTTTATCGACGATAGATGCTCCGACCAGACGCTCCGGAAACTGACCATACTGGGAGTCGGAGGTGAGGGTGTCGAGCCAGGTAGTAGCGGTATCTGCGAACCAGACGGAGGATTCAGAGGGAAGAGGGATAGGGAGGTAGGATATATGGAAGGTTGAACGACCGCCGAAGTAAAGGACCTGCATGGCATCAAAACAATACAGGGTCCACAGTAACCTAAGACTGATGTCAATCCTTTATGGCATAATCAACAACAAGCGAATCTAACCTTTTTCTCGATTCGTACTCCGCCCACTTTACCCACTCGTTTTGAATAGCGCTGGCTGTCAGCGGATAGGTTGTGAGGTATTTCCAAGTGACGACGTCACTAATCAAGTCCTTCCGGTAGATCATCTGGGGGAAGGTCAATAGAAGTGCAACGAGTAACAAGCGGAACGGACGAACCTCCTTGATTGCCTCACTAACCGGAACCAAACGGATGCACGGGACTGGCTTATTGGTTGGGATTTGGAACACAGGATGGATAAGGAGGAAGAGGTATGCAGCAAGCAACTGGGTTTGATAGCCCGGATCCGAGGCGCTCCGATTCTATACAAGGGTTAGAGGTGGCCCTACGTGTACTGGGAGTATAACTCACGATCTCACGGGTTAACACCGGCGTTATGTCTTCGATGACAAAATGCAGGAATTCCTGCGCTTCGCGGGATCTTACTCGGGATCCTCCCATGGCCTGCATGACCGCTAGAAGGACTGGCGATTTCCCATCCTTCCGCCACGTGGAATGCAAAATGGGCAGGTAAGTTGTGTACGTCTTCATAGCGATCTCGACTGGGACCGAGCGGTTAGCTGAGATGAGACGTGTGGAGTGAGAAACGTACAGTATCGTTTAAACTCGCCAGCAGACTGTTGTGCGTGCGCGGGCTCCAAATAGGCGGAGGGGGTGAGGATGTGCGTTGAATCGGGTATTATGCCTAAGGGTGTTGTTTCCGCTGGCGCGTATATCGGCGAGAATGTCGACGGGAAGTCGAGCGGACTACACCCAGGAGGGACATTCCAATCGAAGAATATGTCCTGGAGACAAGAAGAGTTGAACTGGTCGATAAATTGACCAGTGTCATCTAACCAGTTCTCGTTGGCTATTGTCAAGTCGAGGGGAGGGGCGAAACATAAGTCGGAAGAAACATCAAGCGGGTGGCGGTCCTCGAGGTGTTTTTCTGCGGCACGAGATTTGAAATTGGATGGGACGAGGGCATCCGGGGTAAAGGTGATGCTGGATGAGGCAGAAGGGGTACACTCGGTCTCGGGAATATCCGCCGGAATTACTTTGACCGCGATGACAGACTTTGTGTCAGTGAAAGTACACTCTTTTTTCTTGGCGATACAACACGAGCAAGGCTGCTGTAGATCGCATTTACACTTAGCCAGGGCACAAGGTGCGCAGGATTTTCGCCTGGATTTAGGGAATCTGATTTTACTGTCTCGGTATGAGGTGAGCGCTGAACACTGACGCTAGCCTGGGAAAGGGGTTCAACGTACGGTTTGCCACATATTCGCAAATGCTTTGTGAGGAGATCTCTCCTGGTGAACTGGAAGTGGCATCTCTGGAGGAGTCGTTGAGTACCGGTGAGAGAATTTAGTGTCGACTACCAGTCAGCTTACCTCACACTCGTGCTTCCTAGAGTCAGTATCTAGCCAAATGCGGTTGATCAGCCTCAGAGCGAGGATGGATGAAGATCCTGACTCACGAGTTAATAGATGCCTCTTGAGGTGATTGAGCCTTTGAGTGGATTTAGATCAGCCACAGGGGGGAACGTTGATCCGACAGGGAGTGCGTACCTGGTGAATTTGGCAGAGCACACGTGGCATTCTTCGGTCCTTGGGATGGATGGTAAATTCCCGGAATGCAGCCTCTTCCTGGAGACGCTCCCGTCTTTGTTGAATTCGATTTCGACCATGGCAGGGATGAGAGAAAGAGAAGGGGCAAGGAAGGAACATCTATGTGGACGGCGTTGGTTTGTCTTGCCGACTTATATCGGTCGCTGACCATTCTACCGCACGAGCCGACCGGGACAAGGTTGAGGTGAGTTCCGTAAATCATTGTACAAGCGTCCTGGTGGCCATCTGTCTTCCGACTCCAACGTTATCCAGTGGGAAAACGCGTGGCCAACCAATCCGTGGGCAAGGGAAACTGAGCTGATGGGTGGACGAACATGTAAGGAAAAGCCAACGGAGTCAGGAGAATCAAGGAGAAAGGAGTCCCATGTCCTTAATGTGGGGATGAGCAACGCGGCCACCCAAGGTGAGTGTAATTGTTTACGCTTGTTTATCCCTGCCAAATGCCTGCTCAGAGCGGTTTTGACAGTAACAAATTGTATGCGCCGGACCTCGCGCGTGGAGTGTTCGGGATGCACAGGTTGGCTATCGTCGCATATGGCTAGGGAGTTTACATCGGCAAAACCACGACAAGTGGGCGGCCGTAGGGAGAGATCCGTATTGAACAAGGGCAAAGGCTACGAAAGTGAAACATTAGCGACGCACGAGAGTAAACATTTGGTATGCTTCGATGATTATCGCGACGGTAAATCAAAATTCAGTACGCAAGCGAAACTGGTGCCATTCATAAGAAACTCGAGTCCCCGACGACCGTCCCCAGCGTCGATCGCCCCGGTCTCAGTAGTACGAGACCACGGCCATTTGATCTTCTTTGATCGTCTAATGTTACCGTGAACTGAGTCGAGCCGATGCAAGCGATCAACTCAGTCATCGCAAAATCTGAGTCCGATCACCAGAAATTCCTTAATTCTCACGTGGCATAATTTCTGGCCGCTGGATAATGGATGAAATTTTCGCCCGAAATGATTACCCTCTGTTGTCAGATCATGGATGTCGCATGTACCCTAACCAACTGACTGATAACCACATGGAAAAAACAAACATTCGTCTTGTCGCTGGTGTTTTCGACCTCTCCCATAAGTAGAAACGCCAATCGATGACCACGCCGAGACTTATTTGAAAGCCGGCTCGGTGATCTCCGCAATCTGAGCTGAATCTGAGCCTGCTCAGCTCACGGCAATACTCTGATGTTGTGGGGAGGACGGTGGGGAGCAGATTTTGTTACGTCTCTTTTCAAAGTAACTCTCCCCTCTGCTACATTGAAAGCGATGAACCAACTCTAGTCCCACCGTGCTGATTCCGTCGAAAAAAAAGGTTCTAGATAGACGGGAGTTTATCGTTTTTAGTTGGTCGCTGGAGCTGGAAGAGCAAGTCCAACGCAAACCTCCTCCCAGTGCCTGTTCGTCGAATCACTCTCAATGTTTCTATCCTAAAGTCTATGGATCATATTATCGAGACGACCCTCCAACTGGGTTACCATCTTACGTCCAACGAAAAACGACGGTCAACGCTAAAATTCGGCTGCATGTCGCCAATCCCACTGACTCGATGTCCCAAAACACGACTTTATACCAGAAGTAAGTGAGCATAAGCTACTTATCCCCATGTTACCAGTGTACCATATGGATACTTGTTACATTCGAGTCAAATGCTTGATAACCGCTGGAGGCGAGCGAAGTCATCGGTCCCTGCCCACCCGTGCATATATACCATGGTTGATGTATTTATCATCCTCCACTGGCTCATCTCGACATCTGTTAAGCATGCATATACCACCCCCAGTGGTCCAAAGCGGTTGGGTGTCTTCAATCTACCACTCCTCTCAGTTAGTTATCCAAGACTACTCTGCGCTGCAAATCCCAGAGTAAGTTAGTAGGGACCGGCAACTGGCTTTGGCCGCGCGGACGATTTCAAATTGGTTCCTGGCAGGGGAGTATCTTGTGCTCTTTTACAGCACATCCAAAGCGGAAACATTGGATTAAATACACGGAAATAATACACGGCGCGATTGTGTATCTATGGCTAACAGGATTTTTTTAAAAAGGCGATACTCCATGCGAAACCCTTATCTCGGAGATCGGAAGAGGGATGCCCTTGCTCAGCAGTTGGGATATTATGGATGTCAAGTTTGGCCATATTCCGGGTCGCCAAGTGTCATACTTGATGCTACGCCTAAGACTGCCAGCAAATCTGGTGTCAGGTTTAAGGTATAGTTTTTTTGTCTCTTACGATCCCTTATGTCCGAGTTATGACCGAAATCGAGTTGCATCCACTTGCGGTGATCGACACTGGAACCCAGGATGAGAATTAAGATATCGGCGATGGACAAACGCACAGAGGCTCAAGTAACCACACAGGAACGTATTGCGCAGGAACGGGGCCAAGAATACACGACAAGAAAATCTTTATCAGGCATGAAAGAAAGAACGTGCGTCGAATGAATGGGTAGGCCGTATCAACGAGTTGAGCAGTACACTGATGCGTTCATCGCATATCCGTCCCAACATGTAACAAGGCAGACTCCTGGAGTTCTTTTTCTCTGTTGTTGAGTGTCTGCAGTAAACTCGTTCATCGTCGATTCGATTCGTTGCTGAACGCTGAGCAACCTGGTGGGTTGAGTTTGCGCTCTATTTCGTTCGTACTTACCGAGGGATACATCTGACTCTGCGTGCTGACTAGTGCCTTTTTGCTATGCATTACATCCACCTCAGCCGCGCGGGCCCTTTCCGTACACTACCTGACCGTCTTCACCATATCTTCTATGGAGGCAATGCGGTACGCGACAGGGTCATACCGTGACTTATGAAGGGGAGCATCATAACGACATCGTGATTCAGAGCGGTGTTGTTTAGGTCTTCGATACATAGTGGCAGCAAGGGTGTGGCAAAGAGAACGTTATGTTTACACCCCTGTTAGGGTGGAGTATTCTTCACTCGACTCAATCACCGGGCTGTAAGGGATTCCGAGGCAAACTTCGATTTGTGCGGTTTGGGGTACTTTCCACCTAAAATCCTGTTATCACATTAAATTTTACTATGTCTCCTTACACTCTATTTTTTAAATGGGGTGTGGCACGCGGCAGTTCTGAGATAATTAGTTTATAAAAACGCACGCAGGTTTGAGTGTGTGGGAAATCCGCGCGGAATCAAATTTTGGCAGAGGGTTGCCGGTCCCCAGAGTTAGCCTCAAACGCGATCGGATGGCTGATCTTATCATCTCGTGCCCAGCCTCACCACTCTCAAGTTAGATACGCTTGCAATCCCGGCGCTCCTCTCCACCTCATCTGTGCTGCTCCTGCTCATTCACTTCATTTCAACACGCAAATCCGTCAAAAGAATATTCAGGGTAGAAGATGAGGAGGAATTTGAGCCAGCAGTCGAAGAAGTCCCACGGGGACGTGTTGCCAAACTCCGCCACCACGCGAACCGCTATGGCGGCCTCATCATCTTTATCTTCCGTATTCTCCGTCTCTTGGCTGTTCTCGATCTTGTCGGTCTCACAGTCGCGACTCTCATTCTGGGAAGCAAGGGTGTCGTACACGCCACTCACCATCATGCTCAATTGTTGAACTGGGGTCTATTGGGAACTTACGTGTGTATCCCATTATTTGCAGATCGCCAGAAAACCTCACTATCCCACAGTCCTATGCATCTGTCTTGGCTCTTGTTGCCGTATCGACACCCTCAAAAATCGCAAACGTTGCAAATACCCACCTCGTCTGGGTTTTGTTTGGCACTTGGGTCGTTTACGGCTACAGGGACATCTATCCTCTCGGAACATTCGCCCTCCAACCTCTCGACTTCCATGAGGGTTGGCTCATGTGGACGAAGCTCGCGGTTCTGACGTTTGCCGCCACCATTGTTCCATCGTTCATTCCAACTCAATATGTGCCATTCGACCCCAAGGTTAGTCCTGACCTCATTGCTTAACGTCTAGCCCACCATAATACCAGTACCGTACAGAATCCAGCTACTGATGTCAACCCTGAACAAACGGCCTCCTGGTTCTCGTTCGTTTTCTCCTTTTTCTTGGACGAAGTCATCTTCAAGGCCGCTCGTGTCCCACGCTTGCCCGCCGAAGATTTCCCTCCTTTGGCTGACTATGATTGGGCACCTCATCTTGTCAAAAAGAGTTTTCCCGTACGCTATCACACACCGCGTATGTGCCACCTGCGATCCCGACTCAATCATTCTCCAGTATCTAGATCCTCTATCTGGAACCTTCAAGAAACACATGTTCTTTGGTCTTATGAAGGTCTTCCGTCGCGAGTACATTACTATGTGTTTCCTTCTGGCGTTAAAGGTCAGCCCTCTTGATGAAGTGCTGACGGAGTGAAACTGAAACACACTCCAGACCGCGTCCACTTTCCTAAGTCCGATTGCTATCAATGGCCTACTTACATATTTAGGCGAAGGTGGTAAGGGTGCCATTGTCCGACCCTGGGTTTGGATTTTCCTTCTATTCGTGAGCCCTCTCGTAGGATCTGTGGTCTTTCAATGGTCGGTGTACTATGCTAGAATCAACGCTGAATGATCTAGCTTACTCTAAACCTCCGTATAGCTACATCTTCATCACGGTTTGTCCCATCGTGGGTCCATCTATTATGACACCCCTGACGTGACGTACAGACTCGACTTCTTGCCCAAACCCAAGGCATCATCACCCAGCTCGTCTTCGAACACGCCCTTCGAGTCCGGATGCAGTCAGAGTCTGCAGAATCGTCATCTGTAAGTCGCCCGCCAACCGAAACTTCTACTCCCGACACCGCCTCCGTCGCTGAGAGTACAACCACGAACCACTCCGTCGGAGGGGTGAATGAAACTACCACCTCCACCCTTACCGTTCAGTCCTCTCCCTCCTCTTCCGACGAAGACAGCATCAAGAAGAGCAAAAGACGTAAAAGCGAAGACAAGGAAGAAGAGAAGAAAACGGAGAGGGGGTCAAACCTCATCGGAAAGATCACGAATCTCGTCTCGACCGATCTCAAGAACATTGTCGACGGAAGGGATTTCCCCATTTTGTTCGTCTCGTTGCCTCTCCAGATCATTTTGTGCATTGTATTCCTCTACAAAATCCTCGGATGGAGTGCCATCGCTGGTATGACGACGATGCTTGCTCTCTATCCCTTGTCAGGATGGATCGCTTCCAAAATGCAGAACGTCCAGACAGAAAAGATGAAAATCGTGAGTCCAACTCCCGCGTCCACCTTGGTTACTGAGTAATTTCAGTTTTTGTTGTAGACGGATGCGCGTGTTCAGGTTGTGACCGAGGTCATGAACGTCATACGCATGGTCAAGGTATTCGGTTGGGAGAAACACATCGATGAGAAGATCGCAGCTAAGCGGGAGGAAGAATTAGCCTACCAAAGGAAGAGGATAATTCTCGAGATCATTTCGAACATTCTCAAGTGCGCATAGCTGAGCTGGTCTTGGATGATAACACTGACAATTCTATAGTTTCTCCATCGCTGTCATCACCATGATTGTCTCCTTCGCTTGTTATGTGAGCCATGCTGCGGTTTCGCTTCTGGGGGGTGGTATTCTGACCTTAGGATGTGCAGACGATCGTCATGAAGGAAGAGATGACTGCCGCCAAGGTCTTTTCTGCCATGTCCGGTAAGCTATGGTTGCCGTCAGATTCTGACCACTGGACTGACCTGTTCCCACAGTTTTCGATACGCTGCGAAACCAGATGTGGGTAATTTTCTATCACATCCCGATGATCATCCAGGCCAAGGTCTCTCTGGACCGTGTCAACGACTTCCTTCGCAAGGTGTGCAACCTAATTCATATTCGCCACTTGGTCTGTTACTTAGGCATCTTTCCTTAGACTGAGCTCCTCGATGCCTTCGACCCGGCCCAGGCAGAGAATACCATCGCTTCGAATGTACCCGGCAATTCCTCGCTCATCGGTATCCGCAACGCTTCCTTCACCTGGTCCTCCGGGTCTTCCGGAGCCGTTACATCCGGTTCCTCTCGTCGAAACTTTGACTTGTGGATTAAGGACGAAGTGGTATTCAAATTGGGCAAGATCAACTTGATCGTTGGGCCCACCGGTTGCGGAAAGACATCCCTATTGATGGCGTTGCTCGGGGAGTTGCACTACATCCCTTCCGGACCGGATTCGTGGTTCAACCTTCCGAGGGAGAACGGCGTAGCGCACGCTGCTCAGGAATCTTGGGTCCAGAACGAAACCATCCGGGATAATATCCTGTTCGGTTCTGAGTTCGACAAGGTTAGATATCGCAAGGTCATTCATCAGTGCGGACTGAGCAAAGATTTGTCACTGTTCGAGGCGGGAGACAAGACCGAGGTTGGAGAGAAGGGATTAACGCTGAGTGGAGGGCAGAAGGCGAGGGTCACGCTCGCTAGGGCTATTTATTCTCAGGCTCAGGTTTTGATCTTGGACGACATCTTGGCTGCTCTAGATGTACATACGGCGAAGTGGATCGTTGAGATGTGTTTGCAGGGTGACCTCGTTCGTGGGCGAACTGTCCTCTTGGTGGTGAGTATCAGTGCTTTGGTCTGAGATTCTTCAGCTCAACATGATACAAGACCCATAACATTGCTTTGGCGGGACCTGTGGCTGACTTTGTCGTTTCCCTTGGACAAGATGGCCAGATCCTGAGTCAAGGAACGTTCTCGGAGGCTCTCAAGTCCAATAAGGCGCTTCTCAAGGAGGTCAAAGCTGAGGATGCGGAAGTCGCCAAGGCCGATGAGACCATCGACGACGTTCTTCCTGAAATCCCTGAAGGAAAGGGAGGCAAGTTGATTGTCAAGGAAGAGATTGCGGAGGGACATGTCAGTTGGTCTGCCAGTAAGCCCGCTTGACCTTTCGCACACTCAGACGAGATGAGGCTGAATTGCCATGTTTCAGTCCAAATGTACATTGTTGGAATGGGTGGATCGTTCCCCGTGCTCTTCTGGATCGTTGTTCTTGGATGTTGGTGCGTGGAAGAATTCACGCTCGTAATTGTAAGTTTTTGCGACCGTCATATACCCACATTTCGGCGCACTAATCCCCCACAGCAAACTTGGTTCTTAGGTTACTGGTCTTCACAATACGAGATCCTTCCTCCATGGCAGGTCGACTCTATCCGGTAAACCCCGTCGTCAGTATTCTTTGTCGCCAATCCTGAAGTCTCCGGTTAGATACATCCTCGGATACGCTGGACTTCTTGTGTTCGCGACGTGTGTCAGCTCGATTGCCACCTCGGTGTACGTGTTCGGAGGGCTGAGGGCATCGAGGACCATCCACCGCCGACTGATCTCTTCGGTCCTGGGCACAACACTGAGATGGCTCGATTCCACACCCGTCGCTCGTGTCATCGCGCGGTGCACTCAGGATATGCAATCTGGTGTGCCGAATCCTCTAATCTTGTGCCACGTGGATCCAAGCTAACAGCGACTACAGTCGATAGCACGATTCCAGACTATCTTAATGCCGTCCTCACTATGGGTATAAGCATGTTCGCGAAATTCGTTGCTATTGTTGCCTTCTCTCCCGTTTTCCTTTTTCCCGGTGTTGCCGCCTTCGTGATCGGAGCTTTGGTCGGACAGATATACATCAAGGCTCAGCTATCCGTCAAGCGCGAGATGAGTAACGCTCGTTCACCCGTATTGTCCCACTTCGGTGCTGCCATCGCTGGTATCGGTACGTGTGTTCCGTGCACCTTGAGGGAGAGTAGAGGCTGATTGGCCTTCATAGTCTCCATCCGTGCTTACTCTGCCCAGAACTCTTTCAGGCAAGAGTCTTTACGCCGTATCGACAAGGTCACCCGTCCCTCTCGTACCTTCTACAACTTGAACAGGTGGATCTCGATCCGTGTCGATGCTGTTGGAACCACCTTCTCGTCCGCTTTGGCGATTTACTTGGTGTATGGAACAGGCGCTATCTACAAACCTGGATCCGCCGCGAACATCGGTTTCTCATTGAACATGGCCGTTGGGTTCAGTACCATGATCTTGTGGTGGGTCAGGTGTTTGAACGAGTTCGAAGTCAGTGGGAATAGGTGTGATTCGTCGCTCCGCTTGTACCGATGGATGATTCTGATCGTTCGAACATATAGCTTGGAGCGCATTCAGGAGTATGGCAGCATTGGGCAGGAGCCTAAACCGACACCTGAGGGCGTCCCCCCTGCCTATTGGCCCGCCAGCGGAGAGCTCATTGTAGATGACCTGTCTGCCAAGTACAGCGTCGACGGTCCTGAAGTTCTTCACGGTCTTAACTTCTGCATCAAGTCGGGTGAGCGTGTCGGTGTGGTCGGTCGTACGGGAAGCGGAAAGAGTTCGTTGACTCTGGCTCTGCTCCGATGCATTCTGACTGAAGGAAATGTTCTGTATGACGGTATTCCGACGAGCAAGATCAACTTGGACGCTTTGAGGACGAA
>MU118100.1:0-60826 GCA_014904855.1 Thelephora ganbajun | reverse complement strand
GCGTCGGTGGTCTGCTTGACTGGGACGAGAGGGGAAGGAGCAGCAAGAACTGGGAGAACGCAGAGGACGAGGGCGACGAATTGCTTGGAGAACATTGGGGTTTAGGGCTGTAGAGCTGGAACCTTGGCTTCAACGAGTGAGCTAAGGTCTCCTCGTCGAAGTTGGGCTGGTATTTAAATAGTTCCACCCATCTCGCGGGTTCTATGGGTATAGCTTGCGGGCACAGACCTGTGAGCCACTGGTGGAGTGGGGGTCATTGTACGCATGGGAGGCATCAAAAGATGACATGCCCACGAGGTTGCCTCGATAGATCTCCGAAGTGAAATGGGCAAAAGGAGAAGGAAACGCATGCCACAACATCGGAAAAATAAACGATATATTTTGGCATATTTTCAGCTCTCGTAAGTGCATTTCCATGGGACCCGTACATTTTGGTGTACTTTTAACCGTTACGATCCCTTATAACGGCCTCATAGGTTTTTCCGATGCTAGCAGACGCACAGACATTTAAGGAGTTGTCTAGTTCAAAGACCTGCCGAGTAGCTCGTCAACGTTCAACCACTGCGAATTCAGGACCGGTCAGGCAAGGAAAGTCCGCAAGGAGTGAATTTGGCGATGAGAAAACTCCATATTTTTCGTCACGAAGAGGTTGCAATTTGGTCCACTACCGGACTGACGACTGATCCACTTCCCATGCGCATTTGTTGCCCACGTGTCCTTCACATTCCGGGGCTCGGTAGGGATCCAGAATCCCATAGACGGTGGCAGAAATTTGCTCCTCGGTGCAGAGTCGAGAGGAGCTTAGGAAAGATGAAATTAGTCACGCCACGACGGCGGCGAAAGCGCCCGATAGCTTGATCTGCATGCACTCATTCTATGGGCGCACATTGAGGCAACCGGACCTGGTCTACTTGGGCTTATCTAGACACTAGATCTGTCTCCCTTTGGAATATAGATATTGAACAAAGGTTGGCCACATGCCGGGGATGACAACGATGATGTTAAGGCACGCAGCGGACCTTATCTCCGTTGAATGAATCGTAGGCCTATCTAGATAAAGGAGCACGAGGGAATGAAGAGTCGTTCACGTACCGACTAACGAGATTGTTCCCCCGTGACCCCTTCAAATCCTTTCAACGTTTCGTTCCGTTCATTCTGGTTCGATCCTAAGCGTAATACCGCGATTTATCCGACAGGTGTATAGCTCGTTTCCTTTGGTGTGGATTGTTTGCGGTCTGTAGGCCATGTGACGCTTCTTGAAATGGGCTGTACCGGAACCCTTCCCCCCTTAGGCGGTCTTACTGCGGCGGGAGGGCGGATGGACCATCTAGCGTGAGATGAGCCGAACGTGAATGTCGTGAAAGACCATCATAAGCATCCCCGCGGACATCAATTACTTGATACCTTGTGATTTACGTTATCCCTCCATCCGTAAAGTCCGTTCCTTTACGATAGACGAAAGGAGAAGATCCAGACACCCTCGACTAATCTTGGGGATTACTGAGCATAGTATTCAATTTAGTGGGTCTCACAGTGAACTTGTACGTGATGTACACACACGCTCTAAAAGTGTGCAACAGTCTCAGATGCTTTGCTTTTACTCCCACAGTGTCAACAATAAGGCCGAGGACGTGTGAGTAAACCTGTAACCGGCCTCCGGCGACAACCTCATCGAAATACCGGCCCAAGTTCCGACGGCTGATCAAGGAGATCGAAGTCGTTCACATGAATGTCGGAGATGCGAAGTTTCCGTGTTAGTGGACGAGAAAGAGGAGAGACAGGCTTGCCATCCACCTCGTGTAAAGGGTGGCTGAGATTGAGGCAACCAAGACTTGGGAAATAGTCGATGAGAGCAATAGTAGTGACGTTACAGTAGTCGAGGGACATCGCGAGAGGGTGTATCGAAAAGCCGAGAATATCCCGACCTGCTGAGAAGTGTCCGGCGAAATGTGCATGGAGGATAAGGAGATGTGTTGAAGACGGTGGAGGGACGGGAGATAGTCCCGGAGGACATCAGCACTATACTCCGGTTGCTGGATAGTGTGCCGTGTAGGATAGCAAACGGACGTGCTGCAACAACTCCTCATTCGCAGGCGGGATGCTGTCAAGCCACGACTGCAAGGTCGTCTCTCGCAGCTCAACCGCTTTGAAAAAGCGTCATTTGCCCGCAATTTCGTGGCGGCTGTTGATCGCGCTTGTCGTCCAATGGTAGATAACTGAGAATCTCGTCGAGTAGTTCCTGAGGAAGCCTCACCGAGAGCTGGGGAAGATGATGGGGATCGATAGTGGTGGGGTCGACGTCGTGGGAATGGAAGATTCCTCATCTTGACACTGCCACCTCTACATTGGGTCCTAACGTTTGTACGACCAGCTTTACTACACATCCATAAGCCCTGCACAGAATGCCAATGGAAAATCCCCACATGTTACTCTATGCTGCCACCGCAGAGCCGAATGACTTGTCAGACCTTTGGTCATGGTCTATGGGTGTCGCGTACGGTGGCAACACTCAAGACCGGCAACGGATAGGACAACGGTGTGGATTTATAGGGAGAGGGAAAGGGAAGAAGGTATCCTACTGTTATCGACGAACATCTACAATATATATACTATACCAAAGTCCAACATGAACATAGTGACGTAGTAAGCGCACTTACGGTCTAGCTTACTTGAATCCAGGTATGAGATAATGACCCAACGCGAGAAGAAGGAAAAACAAACAAATGGTGAGTCTCAGGGCCTGTCCACTTGAATAATACACGACCCTCACCCGGCCTTTCTCTCTAAACTTGGGCAAGAGCCCCTCGTGACTCATAGGTGGATCCAAAATCATGGCGACCCGGAACTCCACCTCAAGCGTTCCGTCGTACCTCAACTTGCATAATTCATCGATAAATGCCGATAAGCAGTCGTCAAAGGGTGTCCAAGGGGTATGGTCCATAAAGGCGTATGATGCGGTGAACGAGAAAGGCTACAAAAATGTGATCTTCCAAATGTTTATTGGAGTGATGGAAGACACGGTGCCTCTGTGTATCTTTGTTGGGTATAACACGGAGAACTCCGGTTCACGAAGTTCTGGACAATCGAGGAGACTCGTGGGGACGCCCGCTTGAGAGAGTGGGAGGTTTGGACTAACCAACGTTCGCGACATGGTCCTGGGCACAACGCACTCACACATTTCAACTTTCAGGCGCTTGAGGCTTCCCCCACAAGCAGAGACGATGCGCTAGGAGTGCGCGGCGGACACGTAGCCCACGCCAACCACAAACGCTTCGTACTAAACCTCCAGTCCAGCGAACCAATCAGAGGGAGCTACAAGCCTTTCCTCCTCGGATAGGTAGAAATAAAGTTTTCCGCGCGGAGGTCTGGAAAGCGGAGGGGGATTTCTGTTGTCGTCCTAGAAAGAGAGATCCTACGATTCGAGGTTTCTGAGGTTTGGGAAATAGCCGGTAAGCGTGATGAACGCCACAGGAGTGAAACGTGTGCCGACAGGGTGAAAACATTGCAATCCGTTGAGGAAGGTCGGAGGACATGTTTGTATCAGATAAGGCCATAGTTTGAAATCGACGAAGCGAGGGAAAGTAAGGGTAGAGATCATCGATATCGTTATGTTTGGAGGAGTGTTCCCGTTTAATAAAGTCAGCACAGCGGAAGGAGTGGGCATGCTGAAGTAACTCGATGTTTGTGGATGGGGTGTTATCCAGTTACGACTAGGCGTAACCATGGTCTCGTGACCAGAGAGTAATTTCGAAGTGACAGGTTTTTTGGGGGTAGAAAACTAAGGATTTCGTCGAGTGGCTCATTCCCCAGAGATGAGAACGATGGTGAAGGTTCTGGTTTAGTATGTACCGGATGACAGTCAACGTGCGAGCACAATGTGGAGCCAGCATGAGTAGCATAAAAAAAGTGTACAGAAGAACGAAAGGTAACATCACATGAGCGATTTACTCAAGAAAAAAATAGTACAACCGTGGAGACAACTGGCCCTTCCGTCGAATTACCAGACCTACATCTCGCGCGTAAAATTCTTCAACAAGCTGGATGAATCTGTGTCGATGATGCTGGAATCATCGACAACGATTGGATACACTGGAGGGGGAACCCAAGTGGGGACGACGGGGGAAAGGTAGTCGAGCGGCTGCTGGGCGGTTGGCCGAGTTGAACTCGACTCGCTCCAACACGATTGTACCAGCTCCCAAAGTGTGTCAGAGAAACCTAGAAGTTCTGCGTCGAGGGGCTTTTCTGGACGCTCGCCTCTCAGGACAGCCGCCACGGGTGAGTAGGCGCGCATATGATAGAATGGCGGGAGGCCAGTCAGGACCTAGGATGGGTAAGTAGGGGGCCACCGTGATCATGGCAAGCGCAACCGACCTACCTCATATATCACCATTCCAAGCGCATAACAATCTGATTCACAAGTTAGACGGCCGTTGGAACCGAACTGCGTTGGATCCAGTAACTCCGGGCTCATCCAACGAACCGTCCCCCCAGGGGAAACGGTGGTTTCGGACAAGATAAACGTGCTCATATCAGCCATGGTCATGAGACCAAAATCCGTAATACGAGCGGTGCCTGTGTTGTCAACGAGAATGTTTGCCTGCTTCACTTGTCAGCGAGGTAAAAGCCACGTCAAGAATGTCGTATTTCACCCCCTTCAGATCTCCGTGAACAATCCTGAGCTCGTGAAGGTAGGTCACACCAGACGTGACCTCGGAGAGCTAAAGGCAATTAATAAATGAGAGAAAAGAGAGGCGAAAAATAGCAAGCGAGCTCACCAGTTTCAAGCGGTTTGCCTCTGGATTGTACCTTACATACCGTATCACGTTCCCGTTGGACATCCATTCGGTAAGAATGTGAAAATATTGTGGGTCTGCGGACACAGAGACCCCTAACAAAGGCAAGATGTTCGGATGGGATAAATGTTTCCAACATACGATCTCTCGGCATAACCGCTGCGAGAAAACTGAGCAATGGTGATTTGTGAGGTTGAATATAAATACCTTGAAAATCCTGTCGAAGCCGGGGTCCCCCTCGTTTATTCTGAGACGCTTGATTGCCACGGGGAATCCCAAGTATTCTCCATTGCACACATCTGCCGATCCACCGCGGTAGTGAAATCGCCCGACGTGTATGAGCTCCTGTCGGAGAACATACGAGGCGGGTATGATGGTGCAAGCTTTGCAGATCTTGGAAACGAGCAGTAAACCCCGCTGCCGGAGCTTGTCTTCGAGGCGTGACCGTGTAAGAACCTGTGCTCAACGTCCTAAACTGTCGAGGGACGATAAGCATAGTTTACTCACTTGGTCGAGAAAATCGATAAATATTTGGGCTTCATTTCCCTGGAAACTCCTAGCAATAGTGACTTTGGATGGACACCTTAAGAGGGTCCGAAGTTTTGAAAGACAATCGTTCGAAGTAACCTCCATCGTATAGAGGTTGGCCCAGAATTGCGCGTCTAACGATTCGATGAGCTGGTGATCTATCCACTGCGGAAGAAATGGAGGTCTACCAGAAGAGCCTGCTTCACGAGGCATATTTGCCGAACCAGACTGTTTTCGTCTCAGGGAGTCGTAGGCAGAGTCTACTCAAGTTGCCGTGGCTTATATATTCACGGACTGTCATCTGAGTTGGATGTTAGGATAAGTGGTTTGGTTGTGGAAGCTTTGAACTTGAAGATGAGCGCCCCAATGCTGTGGTGCGGAGTCAAGTGGATTACTGTACGTCCATGACCACTCCGTAGTCATCTGTCATCATCGGGCCTGCCACTGGCGCTGGTCATCTGTCATCACCAAGGCGGCAGGTCATACTACTCGCCAAAAAACTACTCCAGAGCCAAGTTTCGCCCCTCAGAGTCATGGTATGGCTGTTAGCTTCCTGATGGCGCAAGGTTGCCAGTGGTGGTCATCGACAAGCTGCCGCAGTGTTGTCCCGGCCAATAGCCGGCCATGTAATGCCACTGCCAAATCTTGGTGAGTGGCTGCGATCTTGCGATCTGGCCACCGCTCCGGAATCCTCCATGGGATAGTTTTCCCGTGCCCTACACGCTACGAAAAGAACCAAGGGAGCACCCGAAACTGGCCGGTAGCACAAACGCCCGGGCAAGTACCGGCGGGCAAGACTAAACGGCCAGCAGGCAAACTGCCATATGACTATAACCAATGGTTTTGCTTGGCTTTAGCTTCTAGTGGTAGGTTTACAGCCAGTGGCCCAACACACCGGCGCTTGTCATCACCAAAGCTGCCGGACATTCCGGCAGTCATCCTCCCTCGGCAATTACCGTTGCCGGCGTGGTCGTGCACCAGACCACTCGTTTCTTTAATCCCTTGACAACGGGTTTCATTTCGGCAGACCGTTCTCCACAGAATTGAACCCAGTTCTCCGCTTACCTTTTGGTGGTATTAGGGCCCGGCATCCCGGCATGATGGATGATATCAGAGTCAGGCTCCTGGACGCAACTCATTACTACTATCATGCTACTCGCAAAGATCGATGATATATCCTCGGCACGAATCCTGAGTCAACTGACGGCTCTATGGACCGAGCATCGAATGGGAGACTAGGTTGCCGACCTGCTGCGAATCGGCAGATACTGCGATGCCGAGGTGCCGGGCTCGTCAAAAGGTAAGCAGCTCCTATTCCATAGAGGACGGTCTATCGAAGTGAAACCCGCTGGAATGCCAATCCCTAGTATTAGAAATCGGTGAAGTGATCCTCGGCATGTTAACTCCCCGTGTAGCTATAGAGTAGCTGCCGCCATTAGTCACCCATTCGCGACGTTGATCTCAACCTGATAAAGAAACCTAACCTTCAGATATATCCCTTCTACAGCAAGGTTTCGACATGCTTCGAGGCAATAGGAGCTACGCTTCCATAACGCAGCATCAGCTGGCTGTAGGGAAAGACCGGTATCAATCCAAGAGTACTTTCGAAGGGTTTGGAAGTTCTCGGAGGTTTCATAATTTCATCGCTCGCTCGTCACGTCGTTCATCGTGCACCATGCATCGTGGGTCGTCGCTATGCAGCGCCCACTCCGCTCGTCCTATTTACCCCTCCCCCGCTTACCCCTATGTACACCAAGAACTCCTCTGCTTTTTTAATGGAGCCATTTAAATGCGATCTTTGTGCGTCATAAACGTATCTCTGGTGCGATGTGGGCAGATGTGTGTGAGCGCTACTCGTTGCTGCCTGATTTTGAATACTTCCACACGCTGTCCCGTTCGACCGCTCCCACACGGCACGGCTGGATCAAAGACTAGTAGACATCCTTTTCAGGCTCGAAACAGGTCTAGGATGGCCGCGCATGAATCACTCAATTCCGTTTGCCAGGCGCTGGGTCCACTCCCTCAACCCCATTCCAGACTGTCCTATCCCTTATCTTCCCTCCAGCTTCGCATGTAACCCAACACACTTGTCAGAGGACTTCAGTGTTTTCGGTAGGCCCATCGTGGACGATGGAAATCGACGACGACCCGCATCGCTTTCCAAACGCGGGGCCGTAAGCCCAGGGTATGAGGCCAACACTTGTCCATGGAATGCAAGTACACATTACCCGACCGTTAAGTCCATCAATCCTTCTTCCGAGCTGTCGCTCGAGGAACACGATACTCCACCAACGTCTCAGCCATCAAACTCTCCCCCAACGCGCAAATCCCCGCAGACCATACGAGCAATAAAGAAGTGATACAGAAGAAACTTATCGATTGTCCGATCTCCAACCATGATCCCGTGTCTGTGACTTTGAAGAAGAAAGTGACGGTCATACCTGTGTTAGGTGAAGTTAGCGTCGTCAAATACGGGAGATGTCGTTGTTGACTGATCAAGTCCTCCACTCACCATCTGTGAGAGTGAGCGCGATAAGGAACAATGAGTACGGCGGTAGGCGAAGCCTTGCATTCAACGTAGCGAACGCGGAAGCGAGGATAACGAATGGCGCAACGATTTTGAACATCTGTACAAAACACGAGACCTTCTCAGTACTGTCACAAAAGGTGGAGGGCGTCGCGGAAGCTCACCAGTAGCGCCGCCATTGAAAATGGACTAAATATCGGGATCAACCGGTAGACTGGATCCAAGTAGAATGACCTAAGAAAATCGATCCAGTAGGGTCAACAAATACATAACGCTGGTGGGATCCAAGGAACCGACTCACGAAATCGAGGCCACGTTTCCCGTCCCGAAAAACGCAGCCTGGACGAAGAACAAGAAGAACAACGCAATCCGTAGATCATCCACCCTGGGGTGATACACAGACACCCTCGCCCCTGTACTTTCCCCATTTGTCGCTATTCTGTTTGCCCCCTCTGCTCCTGCTGTTGTTTTGTCTGCCTGGGAAGGAGATGACCGTATTGCAGCTTCAACCTCAACCCACACGACCAACAGCGCAGAATACGAAAGGAAAAACAGCCCTTCAACGCTGATAGAAAGTATCACAAAACAAGCCGAGAACGCGAGGAAGTACGAGAGGAGCTTCGAGTATGGATTCCGGTGTTCGATCGGGTATAGGAATGGGAATAGTGAAGCGGATACTGCCAGAGGTAAAGAGACAAAAGGGAGTTTTCAACAAGGGGATGAATGCGTGGTCAACGATCGATGATGGCGAAAGAGGGAAGAGGGTATCTCACCGAGGGCGATCCATCCGAGGATTTGGTTCCCGAGGGGTAACCCTCGCTTCGACCGTAAATTGTACACGGAACTCGCGGTGACGAGCATCGTAAGAACCAACAACAGAATCTACGGACGACCTCAGCAAACTGAATCGAAGGAATGCAGAGGTAGATCTTACCTGTACAAAAAACGGCTTCACCTGTCTGCCAGACCCAAGCTTCAAACAAGCAAGACCCCCAGCTGCCAACATCAAAACCCCTCCAAGCATTCTAGCACCCAAATATTACCAATCGCATGTGACAATCAACCGTTCATCATGTATCGTAAATCGTACGCATTCGGAGAGAAGAGAAAACTCACATAAGACCTAGACTCTCCGATTGGTTCACATCCAACATCGGAAACACAGCAGTCGTCGAGCAAAGCACGGTCCAGATCATACGGTGTTTTTCTAAGATTTCTTCTGGCCAGTGCCAGACTGGCCATATGAACCCGATAGCTAGGAATCCGACGCTCCACACGCTCCGGTGAGTGTATCCGACCTGCTCATGGAGGTCAGCTGAAGGCTGCTCTTCCCTTGGAGGGTATGGAAATACGGTAACACATACAACCATACTCTGTAAAGCTGCGATGACAAAAACCGCGCGCAAGAAGAGTTTCATACTCCCCCGTAGTTTACTGGAGCGGTACAACTCAAGCAACGGTCCAAAAGACGCGACTAAAACCTCTCTCCAGAAGTAGCAAGGGAATACGACGTAGACATAAAACGTCAGAGGATACCTCTGAATTGCAAACAAGGTCCAAGAGATACCGAGCGCGATTAGAGCCACGCCCGAGATTGTCGCGGTGGACAATGGCGTGTTATCGGGGGATAGGATCGTGGTGGCACCGTAAGCGGCCCATCCTAAATACGCGACGACGACCATCGCTCGGATAAGTGTCTGGTCGTACCTAGAATCTTTGAGTAAAATGAGACCGCAGGCATGGAGAAGGGAACGAAACGTACGTCTGGAGGTACCGTAGCCCGGCTAAGGACGTTTGGATTAGTTGAATGGATGCTTGTCGCGCTTCATACCACTTCCCAGCTGTGATGAGCGATTCGATATCTGTAATTTCGCGTTCGCCTGGGTTTTCCTCGTGAGAAAATCGGTAGAAAGGACGGTAGAATAGCGTGTTCTTTTTCTTTAAAACTAAGGGAGAGATGAATTAGCGAGACCGCCTTTAGCCCCAAAAAACCTTCCCGCACAGTGTTTTCGTCTAAAATGTTCAAGTACGACCTGAAAGCCCACAAGCCAAACCAACGATTACACACATAGATGAAAGGAGAGGAACAACAACAAACCTTCGCGTTCACAAGGGCTAACTTCGCTTCCGACCCACCCCCATCGCCACTCCCCAAGAACCCAGGTTTGGTAGGATCAGCATCTGGCAACACACCGACAGAGTTAATCGGCCAATTAATACCAATGAGCGTAGCCATCAAAGCTGCTACGTCAGCTTGTTCGACGTCCCGACGGTAGATATCATTCAAATCCCACAGTAAGGAGTACCCATCATGTGAAGACGGGTTGGAATCAGGTAGTGGGCCTCTGATGCCTTTACCCCAGGCGATGAGTGGAGTTCGAGTGTTGTCAGGATCTGCGAGACTGGGTTATAAGAGCGGTCGGGTGGAGGTACGTGCACTGAGGTTTCGACGTACCACCATCACCGTGGTTCCCAATCTTGGACATCCCATGATCAGCCGTAAACACGAATACCGTTTCCTCGTCCCCGTAGAACTGGGAAAATAGACGTTCGGTTCGATCTACGATGCCATCTACGACTTTGATGTTTTCCATGTATTCCTGACCCAGCGAGAGGTACCATGAGCTATGAGAACCGAATAGGAGTTAAAGGAGGGAGGGAGAGGTTCTTACTCGTGAATGTGGTCGGTGTGAGTGACCGGTGACGTCCAAACCCAGAAGGTGCAAGAAGAAAACGGTCTTTCCCTGTCGTAGTTGCAGGTCTAATGAAGGATCCGAGGTCGCGTTTCGGAAAAGCGTTTCTAAGTGTTCTAAGACCCAGATATCTAGAGTGGATGCCTCTGCGAATTGATCGATTTGAAAGGTTAGCAAAAGTTGCTTGGGCATTTCGATAAGGTCTGCGTCTAGGAGCACCTTTTGTAAAGTCTTCATCGTTCTCGTCGTAGGACCATGTGTGGATCCTGCCGGGTATAGCGCCGTGAGCGAATATGGGGAGGATATCTGGAGATCCGAACGAGAATGTTGTACTAGATTGGTTGAATACTGAGTCAAAGTCCACTGGATTCGTTTTCCATCCCTAAAACCAACCGCTCAGTTCTACCCCTTGAACGATGGTCCGGGGCAGAATAACCTTGATGACAGCAGACACATCCTCGTACATTCCACCTGATGCGCGATGCAGTGAATGAGCAAGCCAAACTCAATTTCGAGCAAATGCCAAAAAAAAACAAAAACGCACCAATAAGTGCAACGTGTCCAGGCCTGCTCTCCGTGGGTACATGCGTATGCGAGACCCCAAACGCTCCTCGCTCTCGAACGATAGACCTCAAATACGGCGCAACCGGTTCCGTGGAGTTATGATACGCAGGGAACGCATTATACGATAACACAGAGTCCGCTCTCAAACCATCAGCTAACCTTGCGTATGCATATCGATTAGCCCTCTCATCTCAACACAAAGAGCAGGATGTGTCGAGCCTCGTACCAACGATCAAAACGAGTCTTTTAGCCAAAGAAAACCCAGCATTAAACGGTTGCATCCCATGGACGACGGGACTTTTAAAGTAACAGTCGAAAACGGTTCCGATGTAAATGAGGTGGAAGAGCAGTCCAATGACGAGAAGTCGCGTTATTGGTTTGGCTGTGGCCCCCATCGCATCACTGGGGTGGGGTTTCGTATGGTTTGCTGGCGGTGAGGCTGCGCAAACGCCCATGGACGCTGAGCGGAATGATGGGCGATCACTCCGAGGCCCATTGTTGCCTAGACGGAGATCACGCATGCATGCGCAGGACGGGATAGGGAAACAATGAATGTTGTATTCAATGCGGGCGTATGTGGGTTGTTTCTATTGGCACATACAATGAGCAAGTGGTGGGTGCGGGTATCGCCGGTAGTCCAAAAAGTTGACCTATAATCTAACATGATGGTATACAACAACCCAAAGCATGAGTGTGGGGGTAGGGTGAGCGCAGCTGCCATCCTAAAGACGACATGGCAACAGATACGACGCCCAAAAAGGAAACGAGGGAAGCACAGCGAAGAACGAAAGCGATTGACGAAAGCGAGGAACGATGAAATAAGGCGAATTAATTAGTGTGCTTAGGCCTTGCCAGCGCGTTTGGACCTTCGGTTCTCGGCGTAGCACAGTCCGGCTACAAAGACAAAGAGGATTACGGGCCACGGCTGTAAGCCCTGTAAACCCGTGGATTGGGAGAACTGAGACCACTGGTAGCGCATTTCAACGACCTCTGGAAGACCAAAGAGGCAGTGGGTGTTGTCCACCTCACGCTTCGCGAGAGTGGGCTCGGAGGTTGATGAAGATGCTTCACGAGCGTAGGCATATGTGGTGACATTCCGGAAGATAGCAAGCTGTTGGTCGGGAATTGGTTGGTTGCAGACGTCGGCGTAGGCTGAAGGGATCTCAAAGTCAGTTTCCTGTGCTGAATGTAACGAGACAGACGAATTCACCTCGTAGTCTGGGCGGGATCAAAGAGAGGATCTCGGGGAGACGATCCTGAGGGATCTGGTCCACTGAGCATTGGATGCAGGTTTGGAGGATATCTGGAAGAACTGTTGAACAGGTGCAGGGCGCGTCGCGTTTGCAGTGCTGCTGAGCGTCGATGACTGCCTGACAGACTGTTTGACACTGGAAATATCACGATTAGAACAGTTGAAGGAGAGATAGAGGATTCTGAGAGATGCTCACCTGTTGCGATAGCACAATGTCAGATGATTCCGGAGTCATTCCGCAAGCTGAGAGCTCGACGACGACCTTGGACGTCGGCATTGCACGGACGAACCTGAGCGAGGCCCAGGTAAGGATGAGAGATAGAATCAGCGGGTTAAATTGCATCCTGAGGGTCGAAGATGGTCCAAGAGACAGGGAGTAAGGGAGATGGATGGGGGACAAGTCATGGTTTGTCCGTCTTGTATAAATCCAGCGGAGGATAACAAAAACACTTTGATCGAGATGGATACAACAATAAGAACGGTCACTGTTACGTAATCAGCTCCGATCACTCTTTTGTCTTTTCGACGGTTAGCGCTTCTCCCTGTCGACAGATTTCTTTTTGTTCTTGACCAGGCACCATCTTCGGTACCGGTTGTCTTGCTACCACAATCACCGCGTGGCCGCAAATCTCCTCCGGGCCATCGAGGATGAATCTTCCTCAGGAACTACTCGACGAGATTTTCAGCCATCTACCCCCACACGACGAGGAATCGTTGCGAGCGTGCTCGTTGGTGGCGAAGCGGTGGGTATACCCCACTCAGAGGCTGCTCTTTTCCTCCGTCGTAATCGATCCCAATACCTACCAGTCATGGAAGGACAGCATTTCGCCCACAAATGCCGAGCTGCTCAGCCACGTCCGCTCGTTCTATTATTTCACATGGGCTCCCCCACCTCCACATTGGAGTTTTCCCCCCATTGACGCCCTTCTCGATTACTTACCCTCGTTCTGTCAACTTCAAGATTTGACCCTGTGCGATGTGCGCATCAAGTCAGATTTCTCCGAACAGGTCAAGATTTTCTCAGCATTTCAGTACACCCTCTCGTCTTTATCCCTTCACGAGATTTCCCTCCCCTGGATCGCATTTGTTACGCTCGTCGACTTCTTCCCCTATCTCAGAAACCTCGAGATCCGGGATCCTTCTTATGTCGAGGATGATCGACAGTCAATACCTCTTTCCAGACCTCTGCGTGGGGGACTTTCTATCGATATGTTCACGGAGGAAGCCCTCGGAACCTTCTCCAGTCGATTGTCTGGAATGGAGGTGGCGTACAATGAGCTTACGATCTACGAGATCCCCACTCGCCTGACCCCTCATTGCTACCAGCATATCATCGATACTTGCGGGGAGAGCCTCAAGCGCCTGAATTTCCATTCGCGTAAGCATTCAACCCAGCATGTTCGAGATTGTGCTGTCAACATCGACTGATATTGACCCTTAATTTTCCAGCGGGCGTCCCTCCAGCTCTCTCGTATTGTTCAGAGCTTCGTCAACTCGAACTCTACACAATATTCCCAGGGAAGGCGGAGCGTGCTGTCATCTCTTCCATCACCTCCACAGATATTCGTACAATCGTCTTCACATCACACCCCCTGCACGTGACGTTGTGCATACTGCTTGACGACCCCTGTATGCCACTTCTAGACGACACCATGCGTGGGCTTGTCGACAAATTATGTGTGTTGGGATATGAACATACCCTAGAACTTGAGTTTCGGATCCACTCCGTGATTTTCGACTACGATCTGGACTACAGAAAATACTTTCCGAAGTTTGGGGAGAAAGGTCGGGTGAGGGTTCTGAATACTTCGAATGGGAAGACTCTCAAGGTTATCGTTCGTGTTTTTTTTTTCGCCATCCGTACAATATCGTTCTTTCTGACTTGTGCCCTAGTGAACCTGGTGACGCTCAGCATTTGTCTGAGTTGGTAGGAGCTGTGTATCTGCTCTTGAGTCCTTCACCCTCGTACGGGGGGCGAAAGTACTGAGGTTTGGGTGAAACTTCTGCGTATATACTTGCGACTTCGTGATGCCACCTGAAGATCTGCCCCTCCTTCCAGTCGCACGCTTCCGACTACTCGTCTGGTCGACGACGAGCTTATTGCTTATGTACCTTCACGCGGAACTAATAAACAAAATCCTCGGTCACATATCCTAAGATGATGATGGATCTTTGAGATGATGATGGATCTTTGTGCAGTTGCTCGCTGGTCGCGACACCGTAGACTCCAGCCAGGAACTCTCGTCCCTTTGTGTTCATTATTTCCCTGGAGACCTGTCACTTGCGGTTGGTCAATATCTCGCCTAAGCAAACCAGGCTATTGTACCATGCCCGCCCGCTACATGTCTTGGAGGAGGCGAAAGTGGCCTGACAGACGAGAATTTTATTGAAGAACGGAGTTTGAACGTTCTGAACACTTACCTTTCGTGCCCCCTCACCGATCAACGTCAACCTCGAAATCTGAGCGAGCCGCTTACATATCAGGCTTACCAGGTCGATTCCTCCCTCCACGGGCTACTCGGGTACCCTGCGAGGTTTTGCCTGCTGTCGAAACCAAAATCAAGCATGATCTTGTATGTTCTTCTGGAAACGATCTCGATGACGCACATCAAATACTACAAAAACAGCTAATTATTTATGATGAAGACACCGAAGGCGAGGACTAGGTGACTACGACCGCGTGTGTAAGGCGTGAATAAACGAATATTCGAGGACTTTTAAGGAAGGCACAGGGTTCCCGACCGCTCTGCCGGGTCACGAGCGGCGCGAAACTCGACTACTGGCATCCTTCTACGGTGTTTAGAGATATCTCTAGTCTTAAGGACAGTCACCCGGTCTTCAAAGTCTCGTACAGCAAATACTGTGGGATGTGTTGCACGGTCGCTTACCCATTCGCGTGTGCCTGTGTATTATTCAAAGTCCGTCGTTCAGAGTTCCTTTACCGGGATTAAGGTATGAGATTATACAGCTTAGCTGACAACGGTGATTGGGGTTTCGATCGCCTCGAACAGAAGTGCTTTCACCCTCCGTAAACCCTTTCTCCATACTATTTTTCACCAATCGTTCCTCCACCTGTTTGATAAACGTCCTCAATGAGCCCGCTGGGTCATCAACTTCTGGCTCACGAGTAATCGGCTCTTGGATCGTCTGGGTCGGCCACCCAGGCTCCACCATGTGCTTCGTGTGTTTTAGAGATTGATGGAACTTATCCCAGTACTCCATGGTCTGCCGAACAACGTCGAGATAGCGGAAGCAACGGGCAGAGACACGCTGTCTGCGACCGTATTCCAAGTGGAAACGTTGCTTCGACATAATATGTGCACTGCGACCCGTTAGGTCGTGATCCCTGAACCAGGTTTCGACCAGCGGAGAAGGAGAGATCTTGATGGTGTGATCCTTATATTCTATGTTGGCAACGGTGATATAGGCTAGCACCCAGATAAAAAACTCCATGTCGTGCCGATACAGTCAGGGGATCCGATCGTCAAGTCCACCATCGAGTAGGTCGATAGTCATGAACGGGATGGTGCCCGTACGATCACTGTTCGTGGTCGGGTGGTCGACCCATGTCGCAAGGTCAGAGTCGTTGACCACTCCCACGGGTTCTCCGGTTTCAGCAGAGGTGTGGTACACAGATTGTTGTAGCTGATATCGCCATAGTGAATCCCGTTCACCTAGAGTCGGCAGTGACCTGAGAAGGCAGTGTCAGCAGGAATTTGGAAAGCCCACCAGGAAACACGTACACGTAACGCACTGCCAGAAGGCATTCCAAAACTGTTCTCCGTCCAAGTCATAAACGGGGCGCAGGCGGTTCATCGCGATTAGTCATAGGGTTCACGTTCCAGGATTTCCGTCTGGCTGAAGACCGAGGAAATTCCGGATGTGTCGAGCGGAATAACGGTCCAAATCACGTGCAAACTTCACCACTAGGATGTGGCCCTTGATGAACTTATCGTTCTTGCTCAACATCTGAGCGTGTCGGATGATCTTCCACTTGCTAGTCTCGATGTTTCCGGCCAGGATACCTTCAGGACCATATCGTGTGCTTTGATGGTGTTACCGTAGGCTTTTTGATAAACATCACGAGCTTGATTAAAGACACG
This sequence comes from Thelephora ganbajun, assembly GCA_014904855.1. Taxonomy (NCBI): domain Eukaryota; kingdom Fungi; phylum Basidiomycota; class Agaricomycetes; order Thelephorales; family Thelephoraceae; genus Thelephora; species Thelephora ganbajun. The sequence goes on along the minus strand of MU118100.1, from coordinate 44,366 downwards.
CCATGCCTCTACTAACCGCTGCCGGGTTATTATTCGCGGTGATGATGGGGTCAGCTCCAGACATGTCGGCGGTGTGGTGTTCGTCCTCGACATTACCAATGTCCTTTACGGCTTCTCCCTGGGTCCGCTGAATATCTGCCGAGTCTTTCACGGGAGCACCCCCAACGGCGCTACCCTTGGCCTCACCCTGAACTTCAGCGCATTCTCCCTCAGCATTCCCATTGTCCTCCACGTTTGCACCGACAACATTTGTTGCTCTACCCAGGAGCGACCAACTGGAATAGACCTTGTCCTCTGGGTAGAAGTTGACGCTAACCGCATCCTCGCCAAGAATCCCATCGTCGTTGACGCGGCACAACGGGACAGAGTGGGTTAGCTCAGCGATGTATCCCCACTGATGACGCTCAAATCGCTGGAGGACGAGGAGTAGGACAAACATGAGAGGAAGACTCCCGAAGAAACCAAAGCCTGATGAGAGGATGGCACCCTCCCTATCAATCCAAGAGATCCACAACAAGTCACCTAGAAACGTGTGTCAGCCAGTGGAGCCACGCGTGGGTGGACCGATTCTCACTTTGGGCAAGCAGGTTAAGTACATGACTGATCGAGAGTGAATCAGAGAACTTCTCTGCCGCGTATATTCCATTTTGAACGACGAGGGTTTGCGTAGCCATCTTAGTGGAGACCTTCTGTATGCGTTGTCGTTTGCTACCCGAGATTTCAGCACTAGCCTCCATCCCCGCGGCGCTTGTGGTCCGTTTGGAGGATACCAGGGTCACCAAAGAAACCGCTGCGCAACTCGTGTCAGCATACACTCGTCCAACAAAGCACTGATCTTACGAGTCATGGACCGGGAGTCATCCAGTTTCTTGTCGAGCCACTGCTCCGCATCTCGTATGACACTGGCTTGGCTGTCCCGGTGATTGAATACTGGGAGAGGAGCCCAACCCGACATATCCTTTTTCCGTTTAACTTCAACCGCTGAAGGTACGGTCTTCCAGCTGGTGAAGCCGGCGGGGGACTTTTCTGTGATCTCGCTGATGAATTTAGAGACTTCTGGTGTGTTGAGCTGATCGAGCCCGTGGAATTCGCGGGCATCTTGGATCACCATGATTGCAATATCTGGTTTGGATAAAGGTCCAGGTACGTTACGGTCGGATGATATCTTCTTGTTGCACGGCACGAATGCGATATGAGTCTTGAATTCGGGAAGCCCGTCCACTCGATGTTAGACAAATATTGGAGGGCATAATTTAGTGCTTTTGCGAAGGGTAGATACATGTCCCACTCATAAGTAGATGGCGGCGATTCACTGTGAAACACGGTTGAAAAAATGGAGGAATTGAGGTCGGGGTGGAACACGTACTAATGATTCAACCTCTGCCTCAGCCCGTCCGAGTTGGCAACTCGGGTTGCCTCTCTCAGACAGTCTTCAAAGCGTCTATCCAAAGCCTCGTCACGGGATACAGGTGCGGTCGAGGAGTCGTCCCAACGGCAAAGGGTAAGGAGAAACCGGATCATGTCCTCTGGGTCGCGGTGCTTGCGTTGACCCATGTCGATCCTGATTCCAAGTTGGACGGATTCCTTTCTGGACAAACAAAGTGACTCACCGCGTCGAAGATTGAAGAGTTCCCTGCTCGCCAACGCACTGTACTTTCACGAGTTGACCGGAGGCACTGGAGCCTTTGTTCGGCTTTGTAGACTGTTTAGCCTCGAGGCGAGCTTACAACCGCTCGGGGTCCTGAGGAGTGAACGATCTGTCGTGGACGGACATCTGGGGACTGCGGGGAGGTATGCTTACCTTGTGTCCGGTCTTTTGCGGGTTGGGCCAGCGGAAGTGGCGAAGGCGTGTGGAAGATGGCGATCAGCATATAGGGTCCGCGTTCTGATCTCTGTTCCTCTTGTGGTCGACCACCTCATCACTATCACTGATTATCGCCGTCGTTCAAGTACCATCCTGGCCAAAGGGAATAGTCCGCCGTATTTGGCGGAACAGGCGGAAACGTTGGTCCCAACCACGGCCAACTTCAGTGTACCTAGAACCCAAATAACCCCTGGAAGCCTTCCTTCGCCGAGCCATTGGCCCCTCTCTGAGTACACCCCCAAACGTGCCCGGATACTTTGGAAAGGGAGGTGCGAATCACCGTTCAGAGGATACTAATCTCGCAAGAACTCATACCCGTGTACACAGTGAATCATCGCCCTCATCACCCGCCTTTACAAAGTTTGAGGATGTTCAACAATGGACCTTAAATCACTGCCGAAACAGTAGACGGGTACGATCAGCGTTACATGGCAGGATGTGCTACGAACAGGTGTGGACCGTTTTCTGACCGCAGTTCGAGCAGAACGGCATTATTTTGCTGGACCTGCACCCCACGGTGGTGGGAGTAGCATCCACCACTGATCCAACCGGCACATCCACTGACGTCAAATTCACCGTTCGGCGAACCTTCCCGCTTCCTCAAAACCCCTTTGCCACCTTCGCACTCAAAAATGTGATTCATTCCCCGCAACTGGGATACCTTCTCGTTCGATGATACACACCTGACGAGTACTGCTTGAGGAATTACGCCTGCTCGAAATAATACCGTTACAACTGCGGCATGCAAGCATCATGACATTTTTTGGGAACGCAAGATGCGCGGCAACTCGATATTTGTCTGTTTTGAATCAATGAGCCAATACACGTGCGATCATCATTGTGTCGAGGAACAGGAATTACGAGACCTGCGCTCAGAACTTCGAGTCATGCATGCTACCTCCTTCCTCGGACTGCTTTACCCGGCCGGAACAGTAAACGACCATCTTAGTCGTCCCGTCCAATACCATCACCTGACCCTTCTCACGAAACTTTGGCAGATATTTCTCAAAGTCCACGTTCTTACCCTCCATATTGTAAACATGAAACTCCACTTCCAGCCGGTGCTTGTGTTCCAACCGGTCAACCAGCCGACATAGAGAATTTTCGAGTCGTGGCCAGGAGGGGTCCCCCACAAAGTATTCGTCGGATGTAGGGGATTGAGTGAATATTATCTTTTGGATGTTCGGGGAGCCGATGGACGAAATGAGGTCCGGTTCCATGTTCTCCGCAGACGATAAGCAGATCTCGAGCTCACGGAGCTCTCGGCAACCCAAGAGCGTCAAATGATCCCCCAAATCTGCAACAGAATAGCGCCATTTTTTTTTAGTAACACCCACGGTAGGTTTCTAGGTCATTACACTCACTATTGGAGGGCGGTCTTAACTTCAGGTATTTTACGCTTACCTCAACGCCGTCAATGACGCGCTGGGTGAGCGATGGGGCCGCATGTGCATCTATCATAAGGATAACTTCCTCACATTGTAGCCGTAGTCCCAACAATTGATCAAGGATACCAAGATCATCGCTGGTGTCGAGCTCGGTGATGGATAGTTTGCGTAACGGTCGAGAAAGAGGAGGGGCCGGCTGATTGTCCACCTCATGGTAGATATCATCGAGGTTGAGGTGATCGAGGTTGAGGTGAACGAGGTTGGGAAAGTAGTTGATTAGGGTGACGAGTGTACTGATTGTGGCACGACAACGATGCAGGGAAAGGTACTCGAGCGTGTGTCGAAAAGTCAATGGTACCCGAAACCGAAACCGAGTAATTGATTTAAGGCGCCCGGAACGCAAGACCAAGTTCCTGAGCTGGGGGAACAAGGGGAAGTCGTTGTAAAGGAAGCGGCCGCAATCATCCGACCATCCATGAGGTGAGGCGTCGATCCTGCAGGATAGCGAATGGACATGGTGGAAGAGTTCGGCGTTCTGAAGCGGGATATTTTTCATCCACAACCTCAAGTTCTTTTCTCGCAGGACGTCAAGAGTCTCAAAAAGGCGTCTCCGACTGGGATGTATCCATGATTTTGCGACCAGCGAACAATTTCGAAGTGATCGCTTGTCTTCTGGGGGCAGACGACCAATAATCTCATCGAGTAATTCCGGTGGAAGGTTCATCATGATCCTGGAGAATCCGGAGACTGTGAGGCGGAGAGAATCTGATAGGGAGAAGCGGGTAAACAAGGCGGCATGATAGATCCTCAGGGCTACTTACTACTTGTCGTTTTCACAGAAGCTAAGGCTTGACAAGGGTTCGGTAGCTGAGCAAACAAGGACGACGGAGTGGTGAGAATTGGAGACCCTTATCGATCGTAGGAGTGTGGTGGGCGGTGCAGTAATGGAGTCTTCGGCCTTCCCCGATTCGTGTACCATCGATTCATCGATAACGACAGCTCAGCACCACCTTATGCATCTTCCCGAGGAATTACTCGACGAGATCTTCGGTCATCTGCCCCCAGATGACAGACAGTCGTTGCAGAATTGCTCGTTGGTCGCGAAATCCTGGCTACAACCCAGCCGGAGACTCCTTTTCGCACGCATCTTCATCAGGCCGGCCACCTATCAGTCGTGGTTGGACAACATTTCGCCTACGAATACCGGGTTATTGCGCCATGCTCGCTCGCTGAAGTATCTCGTTGGAGGGGGTGGTTGTGGCGTCTCCCTTCTTCGGGACCACCTACCCTCGTTCTTCCAACTCCAACAGCTCGCTTTCTCCTTCACGAACATCGAACCAACCATCTGCGACCACCTTGAGTGGCTCTCAGCCTTCCAACACACCCTTTCGTCGTTATCCCTCACACAAGTTTCGATCACCTGGAGCGCGTTCGTCGCCCTCATTGGGTATTTCCCTAATCTTAGAGATCTCCACCTCTCCGAAATGTCGCTTCAAGTGGACGATCGACCTATTCCTCCCCTCCCTCACGCCTTGCGCGGGAGACTATCGATAACCTTCTGGGATGTGATGGGACTCCCCGTCGATCGGCTTGTTGGACTGAAGCTGGAGTATGAGGGACTTGAGATGTACGGGGGGTACCACACTCGCCTCGCCACCGCTGTGGGGCGGAAGCTCAAGCGTCTCGGGGTGGATCAATTTTACCGTATACCGCCTTAGTTTATGTGACGTCTTGCCGCAGCACCTGCTTACGCTTTTTTCCCTCCCAGCTGAATACACTCCGAGTCTCTCTCGTTACCCAGAACTCCGCCAACTAGATATGGCCACCACATATCCACAGGAGCAGGAGCGGGCCTTCATCTCATCTATCACCTCCGCAAACTTTCAAAAGCTGGTTTTCTCCCGACTTCAGCCAAACTTCTTGAGACATCCCTGCTGGATACCTTTCGACGATACGATCTGTGGGCTTGTCAATCGGCTGCAGGCGTCAGGGTACAAACATACCCTGGAATTGGAGTTTCGAACAAACTTTGTGGGGCTGGGTGACGGGGTACATCTCGAGGATTTTCTGCCAAAGTTCCAAGAGGAAGGATTGGTTAGGATCGTAGACGTTCCGGGGGGGAGAGTTTGTGTGTACGGTGTAGCCCCTAGGGACAATGTTCACATTTCCATCCCGCGCGCTGAGGTTATGTTAGTAGCCCGATGGTGACGAGTGCGTGATGTCAAGGTTTGAGGCAACGTTGTCTTTGACCACCATGTCATCCGACTTGAACCCCACCACAGCCCCCGAGCCAACCACCCTGAGGTCTCTCCAGCGCTACGCTTCTCATCAAACAGAGCTTATCTTGTCACTTTTGAACCAGTCGCCCCCTAACTCTCACTTCCGAGACTCGATTATGATTGGGTGCAATTGTGGTCCTCTTTCTGGGACAAGGACCCAGATTCTTTTGACAAGATGGAGGAAGTTGACAGAGGTCCTGACCCTATTGATGACTCTCTTATCCTCCCTGACATCGTCCCCTCCAATCGCGACGTAATGATCAAGTCCCAGGCCATGAACCATTGCTGGTATTTCGATTGTAAGGAGATCCTCGTCCGGTCTGAGTACAAGGAAGCCGAATAATTTGCTCTATCTATCTGTGGCGCTGAGGCGGCATATGATGCGGTCGTGGTTACCGGTCAACCTGGCATAGGTTTGTCCCTTTTCTGCTTGGCCATTATAGGGCCTTAAGATCTTTCTTCAGGGAAATCCGTCTTCCTCCTTCGTCTTCTCTTGCGTCGTCTCGCACTCAAGCTTCCCACCGTACTGCAAATCGAGCCTGATTGCGCCCTTCTTTTCTACCAAGGGGGTGTGAAGGAATTTACACAGCTTACAAGAGCGGGGTTTTACGTCTCATTAGAGTCTGAAGACGACCCTCTCGGCAGGATTTGGGCTCTTGTGGACTCCAACCAGCAACTCGTCAAACCCGCTCAGGCCATCCAAGAGGGCCCCTTCTTCATCGTCGTAGCGTCGTCTCCTCGTCCCGGGCGCGCCGATTGGGCCAGGAACCTCGCTGAATTCTTTTACATGAAATCATGGTCCTTCGTGGAAGTGTTACAGGTGTAAGTCGATTTACCCCTAGGAATCCGTGGTACTTACGTTCCCACAGCCGCTCGCTCATTAAACCAGACGCGAGCGAGAAGAAGTTGTTGGATTTCCACCACACACACACAGTACATCCCTCAACAGCTTGTTCAAATTCTTTTTAACTCCAACTCGCTACGAGAATCTGGTACTCGGGGAAGTAAAAAAACTATCACCTTCGGATTCATGCAAGCTATTCCACTATGTCGCCGATGCCACCAATAGCTCCTACTACCTAATTTCTACCGAGCCATTGCCAAACGACCGCACCCAGCCTGAGAGGAACCTGGCCTCGAAATTCGTCATTGAAAAACTCTGCAACATAGCCCTCCGAGACGAAGCCGAGGAGATAAAGAAGTTCTATCGGTTGTTGCGAGATAATCCAGACACGTCCACTACTGCCGGGAAACTCTTCGAGCAGTGGGTGCATTGATTCCTTCAGGAGGGGGTCATCGACCTTTTCCCCATCCATGGCCATACCGCGACCAAAAATGTCATCTACAACGATTATGCAGCCACAAACGCCGGGAAGGTTAGGAGGCAGGTTACTTTGTCCAAGGCGAAGGAAGTGTTGAAAATCGAGCATTTCAGCGATCTCATCGTATATTTGTTTTTGTTTTGACATACAGATCTTTTAAACAAATTTCGTTCGCCGGCACTCCTCAGTCTTTTCCACCATACTGAGGAGTGAGTTCCCCCTTTTTTCCCTTGCCTATATTACTTGCGATACTTATGCTTCTTGTATTCTATCTAACTGAGACGTTAAGTGTTCTTCATGTTTCACGATGTCGGGTTCGTAGTTGTGAGCTGGTATTCGAAAGGAAAGTATGCGGAGAAGTTTGTTGAGGGTCCAGGGTGCGCCTTTGGCCACGTCGTACGGCCGGTCTCTGAGTGGCGTTTGTCGTGACGATGGTGGCTCGAAAAGTGCGCGGTCTCATTTCGACACCTAAAGGCCTAACTGTTTATACCATTCGATTGGAGTCTAGCTTGACGAGAAAAAATCGTGGTATTTCAATGATTTCGGTCTCTGTGTCCCGAAAGTCCCTCCACGTTGAAATACTGTAGTGCTTTCATGACCCAGCTGAGCATCGAGCGTCAGTACAAGACCAAAGCGGATTCTCATCTCGTCCAAATTAACATCTCCACAAACCTTCGAAAGCTCATTTTCGTAAGTATCGCGAAGCCTTCAGAAGGAGCGATAACAAATCCCACGAGTCAGGATATGGACACGATCTAAGAGTGGATACCCGAGCAGAGTTTGTGGAGTTCAGAGTTGGTCCCAAGAGTACCCACCAACAGGAGTCGTTCTACAGGCGATTGGAATGGATTCTTCTGAGATTCCCTTGAGAGGGCGTCCATGACCCTCCCCCTGGAGGAATCGATACCCCGGGTGCTCGAAGACCATCCCAGCAAAGAACGTGGTTGGTTCATTCCTCAATGTGTCACAGGACCCCCTTACTCCCACACCCGCTCCCAGATCACTCGTGCGCAGATTTTTTCGAGGACGAATTTCGAGGCAATCTTCCTCTCGGGCCTCGTGCGATCGTCTGGCAATGGCCCGGTGGAAATCAGGTAGTCCGAGATATCGGGGGTGTCGGCCGCATATTGGAATACCTTGTATGAATCCGAAGATGATAGTTTTTTTGCTTCCCTAGTTACCAGTTCCCCGTAGCAAGCTGGATCCTCGAAGAATCTGAACAGGCTCTCGAGAGATGCACCGTATGTACGGTGGAAATCCAACAACTTCTTCTCGCTCGCGACCAGTTCAATGAGCGAGCGGCTGTAGAAATGTGAATATCGTGCGGATCCTCAGTGGTAAATTGACTTACACCTGAAGTACTTCCGTAAAGGACCATGATTTCATGTAGAACGATATACTTCGAATGTCCCTAGTCCACTCGTGGCGTACGGGACGAGGAGACGACGCTTTGACGACAAAGGAGGGGCCCTGTTGGAAGACCGGAGCGGGTTCGACAAGTTGCCTGTTGGAGTCCACAAGAGCCCAAATCCTGCCGGGAAGACCGCATTTGGACTCTAATGGGGTGTACCTTGGCCCGTCTTCGAGGTGTGTGAACTCTTTCACACCCCCTTGGTAGAAAAGCTGGGCGCAGTTGGGCTCAATCTGCAGCGCGGTGGGAAGCTTGAGTGCGAGACGATGCAAGAGAATACGAAGGGGAAAGACGGATTTGCCTAGTGAAAGATCTTGAGGCCCTAGAATAACTAAGTAGAAAGGGAACAAACCTATGCCGGGTTTACCGGTAACCATGAGCGCATTATAGGCCGCCGCAGTGCAACAGGTAGATAGAGCAAATTCCTCGGCTTCCTTGTACTCGGACCGGATGAAGATCTTTTCTCAATCGAGAGACCAACAATAATTCACGGCCTCGGGCCTGATCATTACGTCGCGATTGGAGGGTACGACGTCAGGGAGGATAAGAGAGTCATCGATAGGATCGGGACCTCTGTCAGCTTCCTCCGTCTTGTCAAAAGAATCCAGGTCCTTGCCCCAGGCAGAGGACCAGAATTGCATCCAATCATAATCCTCGGAGTCTCGGAGGTGAGAGTTGGGGGAAGGCGGGTTCAAAAGCGACTCGATGAGCTCCGTTTGGTGAGAAGCGTAGCGCTGGAGAGACCTCAGGGTGGTTGGCTGGGGGATTGTGGTGGGGTTCAAGTCGGACAACATGGTGGTCAAGGGCAACGTTGCCTCGAACGTTTCGGACGTCCCGCACTTGTCACCGTTGGGTTACATGCACGTTGAATTACAGCCTAGCAAACAAATCTACAAATATAATCTTGTTGTAATATATACGACCGACTCCGGTTTACTTTCACTGCACCGAGTAGGGGAGAAGCTCAACAAATCTCCATGGGGACGTCGTTCCTAATAGTGCGATCGGTCAACAACAGGGTAAGGCAGGATTCCAAATGGTCGACGTACTGGAAGCCTCCGACGCTCATCGGCTGGAATTTCTGGATGAGCGAGTGCGCATTCGCGACCTCGTTCCAGAACGGTTGACGCTCCTCTACGCGCATACCGGACAAGTCTGTACCATTGGTATAACACGCAAAGGCCATAGAGATAGGATCTCTGCGGATGTGGGCCGGGAGCTGGCTGTTCGACAGCTCCTTCGACGAGGTTGGAGATGTGATCCCTTGCCTATCGTAACAAATCAGCTCCACGAAATCGACAAAAGAGCGGAGTGGCATTGGGAACGTACATAGCGTTTTGCACTTGAGAGTAGCTGGATTGGAACGCACGGATGTTTTCGAGGACGCCCTGGACCTTCCTCCAAGACTGCTCGCTGTAGCTATGATTGACCCGCTTGAGTTGAGGGAACATCCTATCGAGGGTGAGTGCCAGAGTGAGCGGGGCATCGGGGGAACTAGAGTATCCCTGTCGTCCAACGCAGATTTCCTTCAATTTGCACTCGCTGGTTCCAGGAGCGACAGCTTCAGTAAGCCTCTGGTTCAATTCATCCACGTTGTTGTAGGTTAGATCGAAGTGAGTCTGGAGTTTCTCCAAATCACGACAATGTTCCGACAAGGAGGCCAACCCCTTGAAGGTAACGCCACGGTTCGGGATCTTGCAAGCCGGACCAAGGAAGAGTTTTTGAAGATTGGGAAGCGCCTTTCCGATCGCAGCGGCATCGGGGTCGGTCATCATATACATACAGCCCTTTGGATCATCACAGTGGAAACCGAGCCGGACGTTCGTGAGATTTTTGAACTGGAAGAGAGGCTCCAAAACTTGAAGAACGACACCGGTCATCGCATCGATACGCGGGATAGAGAGGCGGGAGACCTTCTTATCTAGACCGTCGTTGACCATAATATCGAGCAGCTCGCGGCACTCGCTCTCGTTCGGGTTCTCCTTGAACTTCAAGGTCATGCCACTCAGGTTTGGAGTGTGGATCCTAGGCAGAGCGAATTTCCACGCATCGGTACCCTGGAAGCGCGCTTTGAAGGTCTTGAGGGAGGGGATGTTCAAGGGTTCGTACAAGTACGGGCGATCGAGGTCCAAGCAGAATTGAGCGTCAATTCGTTCGATGTTGGGAAGATCGGCAATGTGGTGGAAGGCATTGGAGGAGAGGATGGTTGGTACGCGGATGTTCTGCAACCTAGGCGTGGTCCTCATAGCAAGTTCAGACACGGCATCGTTGAACTCCACACCCAAAGGTTGGAAGTAAGCAGGATCGGGTGCGACGAGATGCAACTCCTCGACGTGGTGGAACGGAAGTTCGGCAACGAGCTGCGGATCCTCGGCGCCAGTGAGACGGACGGTGACCTTGACAAGATTAGGAGAGTTGAGGAGGGAAATATGCTTGAGCGAGATGTCGTCCGTGTTCCAGTTCAAAGTGCGGAGGTTGGGGAGGAGGACGTGATCGGGTCGGAGGTCGCAGAGGGTAGACCAGGCAGAGAAGGCCAAGTCGTTTGGCCAGGCCCTCTTAATTTCAAGATCACGCATAACCCGGGCATATCGATCCACGCGAGCCCATTCGTGAGGTTCCGGAGCACGTTTGAAGTACTGGGAGGCGTCGGACATAAGCCATCCTAATCAAAACCTCCAATCACCGAGGACAACCACTCACATAAAGGGACTCGAAACCGTCATCGTCGAGAACAAAGCAGTCTCGGGGAAGGCACATGATTAAAGGCAGGAACTCATGTTGATAGGTGGACCAAAGGACATCAAGACATGGTGTAGCCAAAGTTCGGCAAGTGCGAGCGAGCTTCACGACATCGGGGCACTTGGTCGCTGCGACTTGCGTGGCGACCAGACTAACGATCTCGTTGAGTTGGAAGGCGCGATGCATGGTTTGTCGTATCGAGGGGTACTGGAGTCGTGGACGGTCACCGTCCAATTCCGTTGTTAGTCGTGAGAATTTTGTTAGGTGGGGACACTAGTGAGGCGTAACTTACCTTCTAACGGGTTCGGTGCCCTATCGTGCAATCGTGATGGAAGTACGAGTCAAGCGCGGAGATGTGGAAGGAAGAGAGAAGATGGAGGGAGAAACTAGTGATAGAGGTGCTGATGGAACCAGGACGAACGACGTAACTCGATCTCTTTATACCTCCTGACTGGTGGGCACGCATTTTCGAGTGCCGGAACCGACCTATTGAGTCGTTTGACGTCCTGTTGCGGGGGTTGTGAAAGGTATTCGAGGTACCCAAAGGGTTTCCTTGAAGTTGAACCCGGATACCGTAAATGTCCGAAGGTGACGGGGCTGCTCCCCCAGGCAGGATACACGACCCTTTCATGGAGTACCAGAAGAATACTCCGGGGGCCTAGCAAAGGTACCAATTGTCAATCACTCATCACAAGGGAAGATGTTTCATCACACCTCTCTGGATCCACTGGATCAGCTCTACTCGCGCAGGAGTAGATCAACGAACCGACTGCAGGTCCGGTATACCTCGGTCGATTACCTCAGCGATAAGGGACAGGACGCGATCACCCCGCAATGATAAATGATGACAGACGGCCAATGGGGAGGGTCTCATTCGTGCCAACCTGCGCGTGGATCATGGAAGTGAAAGCCACCAAGTAACCGGAATCAGGCAATTTAGTATGGATAGCTTACTTTGGGCCGTTTAGTATTGATGTGACGCACCTTAGAGCTTAACTTGGATCCTGGAGGTGGCGCTCGTCAGGCCCGAGGGTTCCATAACTCCGTCGCATGCATTCCATAGATCCTACGGCCATACTTCCATGATACTGACTTGACGAAATACGTGTCCTTGTTTGATACCGAGGATCCGTTTCATTCCCGTGGTATACGCACACTCCACATACCTTCACAACCTTGCGATCACGAACTTCCTGAACGATCGGGCTTGCGATGAGCCGTGCGGACATAAGCGAGGGAGAAACATGTACAACCGGAAAGTTCCTGCTAGTCGCTCGAAGTGGCCCGCGGGGACTAACGGACCGATATTCCGGCGCATCACCGCCTGTTAACTTTCAAGAGCTTCCTACAAGCCGCACAGAAGCACCTGGAAAGAATTGGGGAAGTATCCCAAAGTACTTCCGCCCAAAGGGTGTATTTCCCACAAAAGGGTATTGCCGCCCCTGGGACACAACATGGGAAAACCTAACATGTAATAGGCTGCGGCTGGAGTAAGGATTACAGACAGCTTCCTCGAATGAGGTTCAAAACCGAGGTTAACGGAGGCCAGGGGGAAGAAATAAGAATTCTAGAAGCACCGGGGGGGGCATCTCGAGGAGTTTCACTCTCTCCAAACAAGTTCCCGGTCTTGACCTCATCGGTGCAGTCTGCATCCTGAAGTGGAGTCTCCAGGGATCGGAACTGTGGCTGTGGTACGAGCCCTCGAGATGGGACATCGGCAGATCGCGCGTTACGAAAGGATCGCCGACACCAGCGCGCAGTCCCACCGGCAAGCGTAGAACCGACAGGAGGCTTGGCAGAACAAGCGGTCGGATAGTGGCAGTACACAGGGCAGTGAATTGCGTTAAAACTTTAACGCAACCAATACAGCAGCCCAATTAGAAGACCAGAGGGGCTCCGTGGCTGTCCAAGCGAAATCTGTGCGACGAGCACAAAAGATCGCAAAGTCAGCGTAAACCGAGCCCAGAGCTTGTAGTCGACGCTGGCGCGAAACTGAGTGATGTATTGTATATTAACCTTAGTGTAATCACGGTTCCGACCTGAAACAAACGACCGTCAGTGCCCCTCGAGTGGTAACATGAATGGCGAGAAAAACCGCACTCACGAGTTCCTGGACTCGACCACCTTTTCCCAAAGTTCTCTACAATCCACTTCCGCACCTAACTTTGAAGCCAACAGGAATGCACCGCTCAACTTCCTGTTCAGACTATATGTTTCCCTCGGAGGTGGAGTTAACCTATTCGCCAACATGACAGGGATTAAACCCCTAATCTCAGCCGTGACAGCCGCCCACTCCGTCCCCGGTCCGAATGAGAAAGGTTGTCTCGTCGTTGGGCGGAACGGGACGCCGAGAGACGACATAGACTTGACGTGCGCGTCAAGCATCACCTAATTCTCTCCGTATCAGCCCAGCGAAAAGTGAACTGTGCAAACATGTATTACCTCATTCTCTTGACCAGTGAGATACCCGAGCTTCAAGCTCCAATCGATACACGCTTGGCGATCTCCGGAGACAGTGGCATCGAGCAGCCCAAACCAATTACCGATGAACTCCTTGGAGTATTCGCGGCTCGCCCCGAAATCGACCAGTTCGACTTGGCGCGTGCGAGAATTCCACAAGAAGTTCGTCCAGTTAGGGTCCGTCTGCATCATTCGGAACACAAAAAGCTCTTTCAAGCAGAGGTTGATGATTCGCGTCGCGATCTACACGGTTTGGGTGTTAATCGACCGTTGTATCGTTATCCACAAAGGGTGTTACTCACATCATTGCGGTCCCGTTGGGTCAACTCATGGACAGCGGCAGCGCCGACACTATGTCCACTCACGTGTTCCATGACCAATACGGACTTAGTACTCCCCTCCCACACCCAGGGAACCTTGAATCTCTCATCGCCCCGCAGGAAACTCGAAGATCCAAACTTTCTAAGGAAAGAAGCTTCTCGTTCGTAATCGCACTCGTCGTGCAACTCCGACTTCATGACCTGGATAGTCTTGTCAAGGAACAGCCCCTTTGGCAACAAACTTCCAGCAGTCAAGAGCATCTTGACGTATCCGAGATCACTCTCGATGGAGTCTGCGACGTTTGGGAATTGGATCTTCACAGCGGCGGGTTCTGGCTTTCCTGTAGGCGAAACGCTAGCTGACAGGACGGCGTGGTGGACCTGACCGATGGAGGCTGCTGCAAACGGAATGCGATTAAAGGATTCAAAGTTATCCAGCCACGAAGCACCGAACGAGGCTTGCATCACTTGCTGATCATGCGATAAGTCCTGATCCAGGGTGTAGAGTGGTTGTATTCACACCTCCATCTGCCAGTCTGGCATATAATGCGCACTATCCTGAACTCTCCGGAAGATCGCCTCAACCTCAGGCGGCAGAAGGTGCGTGTCTAAAATGTACGACAGTCAACTTCCCACCGAACGAGAATCTCGTGCGCACACACCTTGGATGCTCATAAACTGTCCAAGCTTGAGGGCTGCGCCCCTCATCTTCGTCAACTTGGTCACCAACCGTTTGACGTTCGATTCGGTCAACATCAACGATCCACCATTGTGCGACGATTCTTCACTAGACACGGATCTGCGAAGGATTTCCGAGGCTGCTCCATATCCGAGAGAAGCCGCCAGACCTGCGACGATGTCAGATCTTTGGCGGATGGGATACGCATAGGGGGATTTACCGCCATAGTGGAACAATCGACCGATCCTGGACGAAGGGATTTTGGATGACGTCAGTTGCCTGACCTCGGAATGCGGCATTGATCGGGGAGTGTCCGTCGCTGGTAGCAAGACCTGGGGTTCTGCCGAAGGGTTTGAGGAGCTACTGGGAGCAAAATCCATCGCTAAAGGAACCTCTGGTGGTGTTTTCTCCACAAGAACGAATTCGGGAGGGAGGTTGGGTTTTCGAGGTTCGGTAATATCCACGTCAGCGCGAAGGTTTGGTGGACTTTCGAGGGACATGGGAGTACGTGTAACCTCAGGTGGAGGTTTGAATGACCGCTGAACTGCACGCTCCGGCGTTGGAGGTGTACCTACAGAATCGGATGAGTCCCAAAGGCTGGTGCACATACTTTCAGCACACCTATATGCGCGCCCCCCGTCTCATCCAACGCGTTCAGAGTCCTCCCTACAATGGGGCCCAACCCTCCATCTTCCGCTTCATTCGTATCCACCGGTTGTACCGTCCTACGTTTAACATTTCCCTGAGCAGCCGCAGACGCTGCACGAGGGTAAACCTGAGTCGCGCGTATAACGGCAGCATTTGAAAGGACATCTATGATAGAGTGAGCGACGCAGAACCAGCTGTAGATCGGCCCTGGCATGCAGAGGTCGACCACCCAGGAATCGTGGTGGAAGTCGAAGTCTGGAGCTCAGGTTCAGAGAGTCGGAGTCGGCCGATCACTCTTCTTCACATCCCCAAACCACCACCCTCGAACGCTCTCTCTCTCTTATCGTGCATTGACTTAGACCTTTTGTGAGGAGAGATGACTGAGCCTCAGTTGCGCAGATACGTTGTTCAGAGGTTGGGTGTACAACATGCCCGTGGAAATCGCTATGGCTGATGACATCTCAGTTCAGATGTTATATCAGACATGCGGGTCAATGTCAGGGAGGAGGGAAATGACAAAGTTGTGTGGTACAAGGTAGGATTGGAGGGTCAAGGATCAGTCTTGTATGAGACCCATTCTTCCTGTAGGAACGGTTCCTGTCTGATGACGAGATTGTTGACCACGTAATTGTGAGCAGCCAGCTATCCTCCTGGCCATTACAATTTCCCCAAAAACTAACCACCGGGCGAGCAATAGGACAACACCTCCTCCCAAATCTGTTGGACAATCCACAAACCCAAACGAGGATGGTACATCCGGATCAGAGGTCCTTCGTTCCCCCCAGGAGTTTGTATACCCCTCACCCCCGTTCCAAAGGCGTCTCCATACCACACCACCGCCGGATTGGTCTTTAACTGTCGCACGGATATACCTGAGAATTCACCTTCCGTCACCAGTTCGACGAAATCGTCTATGGAATCCGACACGACCCTGACGGATCAAGCTTCGTCGCCGACAGTTCATTCATACCCCCCAACGCCGACCACGAGTTCCTCCGTACCGTCGTCCCCTAGAATACCCCCCTCCAAACTAGATGGAAATGGGCGTATCGGTCGGAAGCGTCAGACGCGGATATCCCCGTTCCTTTTGGCCCCCCATTCGCACACGCATGTTCCACAACCTGATCAACAGCCAAGCTTCTTCGGTCGCGTATTATCCACATTCAGAAACCATACCCCTTCGCATTCCTTGTCGTTCACACTTTCACCTATACTGTCGACTCCTCCTCAACCTCCTCCGACTCCAACGCCACTTTTAACGTTCCATGACAGGACTCCAGTGCTCACCGTCGGGTCTATTACCGGATTACTTGAACTTGACGAAAGGATAGAGCGTGATCTCGGCGTGGCTCAAAGTTTCTGGATTGCGATTGCTCTGACATACTTGGATTTCTTGGAGGACAGAGAGGTACGTTCAACATAATTGAGTTTGTCGTCATGACATTCATGGACCCCTAGAGCTATTTGGCGGCCGCATCGGACTAAGCCACACCTCTATGTTGTTTTCACTGCATTGGCAGGATATACGCGCTGTAATGGGCTAGTGGTAGCAGTTGATCAGTTGAGTAGCTGCACCTGTGTCTATTCAATGTCCAAACTATGTTACCCGAGGATATCTATGGTGAACCGTTCAAAGGTCTTTTTTGGTCTCACGGTTCGAGTAGATCATGTCAGTAAACGGTCTATTGGGAGGGTTTGTGGTTAAACCAGGACAACGGAAAAAAAAAGACACGCACCCTTCGAACCATAATGCAATCACATATGTGGTATATATGTACAAGGATATCAGGAGCCCAACAGGACTCTCATACCACAACGAAGCTCCGACGAAAGTCATAGTACTTCCCACATACATCGGGTCCCTAAGGACGTTAAACGGGAATCCTTCTACACGGTGGTCCATGAGGATACCGAAATAATCACCGAGGAAGGTTCCGGTAATTCCAAGCTGCCAGGTGGAGGTTACAACGAATAGTTGACCAAGTCCGACAAGCACGGCGGGGATAATGACGTTTAGAGGTTCAGGAAGGAGCTGGACGTGTGGTTGTTCTGCGATGGCCTTTTGGAATCTAGCGGGAACTGGTATTAGCGAAGCAAACGAGAAGAACCAGGAACCGAAAGGATGGGAGTCCCCCGTACACGTTATCCCGCAGCATCCCAGCGAAGAAAATCGACGTGGCAAGGAAATAACACCCATTCTTCGTGTTTCCACCAAAGATCTTCGTGATTGTCTTGTTTCTATACTCTAAAACGGTGGTCGAAAGCGTGGAGTCAGCATTATCATTCAACGACCACAAGCGAAGATCACGATGGGAAGATCAAAACTCTCTCTCCCCGAAGCCCACCAAACGGGTACCGAGACAGGGACTCACCATTGCGCGCGACGATGTTCCAAGCGGTAGGGTTAAAAGCGATCAACGCCAAAGAGCGGTACAAGGAGGGTTTAGAAAAGTCGACGTGTTTCAACAAAGACATGGTCGTCTATACAGTCTAGGGCCGTAATGTAGAGGGAAGAAGAGAAAGGGTTGCTGACGTTTCAGTTCTCCCGTGCCGCCCCGCTTAGGACAACAGCAGGTACCCCGAGTAAAACAGGTGGCGGAAGGCTTGAGTGCGATCGGGAAATCTGTAGGAGAAAGACGCCTTCCCACGACTACTTACATGCACACCTCCTATCTCTGCGCGTGTCTGGAGGTGGCTTGATTGGACGCTTTCGGATATTAAGGTACTGTCTCGCTGGGATGGGGTACACGTGGCGCATAAATAATCACCTGTAAATTACATGCACATAACGCTACACCAAAACACGAAAGCACGGAGAAAACAAAAGAAGTAAGCTATGGAACCTCGATAACTTCAGTTTTTACGTCCCGTATGTCCCCCCATATCGAATCCTTTTCGATAATAATCATTTTAAGCACCTTGGAATGTCCACGGATCCTCGTCAGCACAGTGATAGCGTGCTCCATAACACTAGCGTTCTGATCTGTCGTTTCTGGTTCATCCTGCCATGATGAATCAAAAACCAAGTGGCATCTCGGGTTTTGGACAAGTTCCAATAACCGAAGTCGTTTGAAGTATGAGATGTGTTCTAGGGATCCAACGACATCGAAGGGCTAATGGTCTAGGTCAACACACAAACGAACATTAGGGAGTACCTCATAGACTCACTTGTACAAGGCTCAGCTCCCGAAGTTCTGGGAACAACCGAGCTAAATCTAAACAGGGGTGAGGGTCAGATCACATACATTCGCATCCTGAAGAAATTCACACACCCCCGACAACCTCCGGCTGGAAGGCACACAACCCAACACGCGTGATAGATTGTTTCACCTGGGTAATGGACTTGAGGTATCTAGGCCGCAACACGCTGTACCTGTGGATTATCACGTGCTTTACGTTCTCGCAACATCTAATGATGTGATGGGCATCTGGATCAATGGCGAGCGTCCGCACTTGTGGTAGTCGTGTAGCCGTGAAGGCGTCCTTGACTACAGCACGGCTGTTGTCCGACGTGGTGACCTCCAACGTATGTAGGTTCGGAAGTAGGGCCAGACATTGCACGATTGAGGAAATGGTCTGGTGGTGTAGATTGATTGACATCGTCCTTCAGTGATGGTTTCAGCGAACCGAACCGACAGGTGAAAAGAGTCCAGCGCTCACTGTACATGGACGGCCAAAGTCGGGGAAGCAATCAACACTTTTATCTGTCGCAATAGAGACTTCCTAGCGAGCTGGCGGCATTCCCGTTTTTGATCGTCGGACTCGAACCCCTTGTAAACGCACAGCGACTGAACGTGCTCCAACAACCAAGGTGAGAACCTCTTCCTCATGTCTCGGCATGCGTGCGTCAAGGTGAGTAGGATTCGATGTCGTGTGGCATACACCCGTGGCAAATGCCGTGTCTCCGCCACCGTCTTTTGTAGCTGATCGATGCGGTAGTACAGTTCGTGCAACTTGAATGTGGTGAAATGGGATAAAATCTCGACGAAAATATCATCGGAGAGGCTGAATACTGGTACGGAAATCGGTCAGCCAATATCTCATTCTCTCCACAACACCCGATCGTCGAAAATGGGCATATGCTTACTTAGGCTGGTCTGGGCGGAGCTCTCAGTTTTGTAGTTGCGAGCTGGTATTCGAAAGAAAAGTATGCGGAGAAGTTTTTTGAGGGCCCAGGGTGCGCCTTTGACTACGCTGTACGACCGGTCTCTGAGTGACATTCGCCACGACGATGGTGTTTCGAAACGTACATAGGCTCACCTCGGCGCCTAACCACTTATACCATTCGATCATGATCAAACGAGTTCAAGTTGTGGGTGGAGCGAGTGGCGGGTGGGGGGTCCAGGGCGGTGTCCGGGGGTACTACTTACTCTTCTAGATGGTCGGGAGATACTTTGAGTGTGCCCGTACACTTATGCTATATTCCAAGTTCGGGCTGCTCCGAACCGACGTTGATTGGGGCGTAGATGTATCTAGCTAACAGTTTTCTGTGGAATCCCTGCTGACGAAAACATTACCAGCTACTGGCGCTGACCCCAGGCAGGCGATTCCGCCACTGTGACTGGGACGTACGACCATTGGGAGTGGGTTCTGACACCATCATTTCAAATTGGCACCCCGGGTCCTCCCTCGATTTTCTTCAGTGGGTAGGTAACGGGTGCCAAACTTGCGCAACTGGTTTCGCTTCACTTGCGTGTGGTACTCGACGATTTCGGTCTCTGCGTCTTGAATGTCCCTCCACGTTGAAGCGTTGTGGTGTTTCTACGTCAGCACGAGACCTGATCGGATTCTCATCTCGTCTAAATGACACCCTTACAAACTTTCGAAAGCTCGTTTTCGTAAGTGTCCACGAGTCAGAGTACGGACACACCCTAAGGGCGGATGCTCGAGCAGAGTTTGTGGAGTTCAGAGTTGGCCCCAAGAGTATCCACCAGCAACGGGAATGGGTTCTTCTGAGATTTCCTTGAGATATCCGGTGGAAAGTGGTTGACCTTGACTGCGTCCGTTTACGCTACTATAACCTACTTTCCACAAAATATCCGAGGTGCGATTCGTATGAGGTAAGTACCAAATATTTGGCTACGTGTTAAAACCGAAGAACCTAATAATCCAGAGCAGTACACCGCTGCGATAACAAGGATGTATGGTGGCATACATAGAAAGGATTCCCAGCAGAAATCCTATTCCTGACCCTCACCTTGAAGCGTCTCGTTGCAACGATGTACTGTATCGACCCATGGTGTCAACTCCTCCACGAGGAAAGCGTCAACCACACGCAAAGTGCTAAATTCAATGGTAGCACATTTGCCGCATAACCCGATGATGATGAGTGCGTGACTTCAAGGTTCGAAGAAACGTTGTCCTTGACCACCATGTCGTCCAACTTGAACCCCACCACAATCCCCGAGCCAACCACTCTGAGGTCTCTCCAGCGCTACACTTCTCATCAAACGGAGCTTATTGAGTCGCTTTTGAACCCGCCTTTCCCCAACTCTCACTTCCGAGATTCCGAGGATTATGGTTGGGTGCAATTCTGGTCCTCTGCCTGGGGCAAGGACCTGGATTCTTTTGACAAGACGGAGCAAGTTGACAGAGGTCCCGACCCTATCGATGACCCCTCCCTTATCCTCCCTGACGTCGTCCCATCTAATCGCGACGTAATGATCAAGTCCCAGGCCATGGATCGTTGCTGGTATTTCGATTGCGAAAAGATCTTCATCCGGTCCGAGTACAAGGAAGCGGAGGAATTTGCTCTATCTACCTGTTGCACTGCGGCGGCCTATGATGCGCTCGTGGTTACCGGTCAACCCGGCATAGGTTTGCCCCTTTTTTGCTTGGCCATTCCAGGGCCTCAAGATCTTTCATCAGGGAAATCCGTCTTCCTCCTTCGTGTTCTCTTGCGTCGTCTCGCACTCAAGCTTCCCACCGCGCTGCAGATTGAGCCCAACTGCGCCCAGCTTTTCTACCAAGAGGGTGTGAAAGAGTTCACACATCTCGAAGACGGGCCAAGGTACACCCCATTAGAGTCCAAATGCGATCTTCCCGGCAGGATTTGGGCTCTTGTGGACTCCAACAGGCAACTTGTCGAACCCGCTCCGGTCTTCCAACAGGGCCCCTTCTTTGTCGCCGAAGCGTCGCCTCCTTGTCGTACACGCCACGAGTGGACCGAGAATATTCGAAGTACTTTCTTCTACATGAAACCATGGTCCTTTACGGAAGTACTTCAGGTGTAAGTCAGTTCACTCCTGGGAGTCCACGATACTTACATTTCTACAGCCGCTCGCTCCTTATACCGGTCGCGAGCGAGAGGAAGTTGTTAGATTTCCACCACACATACGGTGCATCTCTCGAGTGCCTGTTCAAGTTCTTTCAAACCCCAGCTCACTATGAGAGAGTGGTGACCGAGGAAGTAAAAAAGCTATCATTTTCGGAGTCATACAAGGTATTCCAATATGCGGCCGACACCCCCGATATCTCGGACTACCTGATTTCCACCGGGCCATTGCCAGACGACCGCACGAGGCCTAAGAGGAAGGTGGCCTCGAAATTCGCCCTCGAACAAATCTGCGCACGAGTGATCTGGGGGCGGGTGTGGGGATGAGTGGGCTCCGTGACACGTTGAGGAATGAACCAACCGCATCCACTGCTACCGGGATGGTCTTCGAGCACCTGGTGCACTGATTCCTCCAGGAGGGTGTTGAAATCTAGGCGAAGGCTAGATGAGACGGAACTATGGTATGGTTAGCCTAGATAGCGAAGGGAGTAAAAGGGATACGTATTCCTCAAGAGGAGAAAAGGATTGAGGAGACAAACGAGTGAGCTACCGAATATAAGGTGAACGTAGTGATCGGGCGAAAGTGTAAAAACGAGAACGTATAATTTAACAGAGGAGAGGGTTGTGGACCTCCTCCCTATTCTTGGCCATATCGCGAAGAAGGACGGCACGTATCACTCAACACACCCCTCAGGAACCCTCCATCCTCGTATTTTAGATTACGCATAACATGGGAAAGCACCAAGATGATTATTTACCGTTCCAACGACGAAGCAGTCCTGAGGAAGGAGGTGGCTAGTACAGCTTAAGTTCCCAAGCACATATCCTCTGATTCCTGTTCCTGGGCGCAATGGTGACTGAATGCATATCATTCGAAATCAGTATCACCGAGCACCTGTACATCGGGGTCCCGGTTGCAACAAGATTATCTCAGCTAGGTGTGACTCTCCTCAGGTAGAGTGTAAGCCTAAAAAGTGTGTGCCGAGATCAAGTAGAGGAGCATTCAAGCCACGGGGAAGGTGTCATATCTTCGACAATTTGTTAGAGTACAAGGACGATGAGGAGTTTAAAACCTAATCGTCATCCCTCCCAGCTGGGGTCGAACACTCTCATGGTCCCGAGTTTCAGAAAGGGACCTGAGAAGTGGAGCGGTTCACCAAGTGGTAGATCGGTGCGCAGCAGGGAGAATCTAAGCGGACTTGCAAAGGACAGAAATGTCCTGGTGGGTAAGGTGGCAGCGGGACTCGCCTGGACTCGTGTCACCGCAAAAACGAGGAAACTCGCATAACCCTTGAAGCTTGATCGCGGAAGGAGGTGAATTGATGAAGAAACACAGAAGGTGGGAATATGCCACAGACACGTCAACCCAATTCGTGGTTACACGAGTTTTATTCTACACTACGTAATGTCCACTGTTCCAAACCCCATCTCATTTTCGGGACCATCCCCAAATTCTTCCACTCATAACCTCTACGATCCTAACCGATCCCCTCTCTTGGAACTTCGGCAGAAAATCCTCGCAATGTACCTCGTCGCCCAGCTCCACAAAGTTTGTTCGAAACTCCAATTCCAGGGTATGTTTGTACCCTGACACCTGCAGTCGATCGACAAGCCCACAGACCACATCGTCGAAGGGTGCCCAACAGGGATTCTCCAAGATGTTCTCCCCATGTGGCGAAATCAACTGCGAGAGAACCAACTTTCGAAGGTTCGTGGAGGTGATGGACGAGATGAGGAACCGCACCTGCTCCTGTGGGAATATAGTGGTTATCTCTAATTGGCGGAGTTCTGGACAACGAGAGAGACTTGGAGCGAGCTCAGCTAGGAGGGAAGTGTAAGCTGGTGCCGCAGCAAAGGCACTGCATAAACTAGATTGGCGTACGGTAAAGTCGATCTATCATGAGACGCTTGAGGCTCCGCCCCACGGCAGTGACAAGACGAGTCTCACACGCTTCATACATCCCAAGTTCCTCGTACTCCAGCTTCAGTCCACAAAGCCGATCGACGGGGAATCCAATTCCATTCGTGGAGGTTATCGATAGTCTCCCGCGCAAGGCATGAGGAGGGGGAGGAACAGCCGGATCGTCCACCTGAAACAAGGTTTTGAAGATATTGAGGTCTCTAAGATTAGGGAAATACCCGACGAGCGCGACGAACGCGCTCCAGGTGATCGAAACCAGCGAGAGGGACAACGACGAAAGTGTGCGTTGGAAGGCTGAGAACCACTCAAGGTGATTGTAGATAGTTGGTCCAATTTTCGTGAAGGAGAAAGCGAGCCGTTGGAGTCGGAAGAACGAGGGTAGGTAGTCCCGAAGAAGGGAGAAGCCACAACCATCACCTTCGACGATATACGCCAGCGAACGAACGTGGCGCAATAGCCCGTTATTCGTAGGTGAAACGTTGTTCAACCACGACTGGTAGGTGGTTGACCCGATGAAGATGCGTGCGAAGAGGAGTCTCCGGCTTGGTTGTAGCCAGGGTTTTGCGACCAACGAGCAATTCTGCAACGACCGTCTGTCATATGGGGACAGATGACTGAAGATCTCGTCGAGTAATTCCTCGGGAAGATGCATACGGTGGTACTGAGGTCGTTATCGATGAATCGATGGTAGACGGATCGGGGAAGGCCGAAGACTCCTTTACTGCACTGCCCACCACGCTCCCACGGTGCCGAACCGTTCTCATCTGTCCCGGGGTCTCGTGATCATAGACAAAGATCATAGATCCAGAAATGGAAACCTCGGCCCACTGTGGACACAGTCCCAATAGTTGATCAAGAGGGTCCAGGCCGTCGCAAGTATCGAATTCGCGGACGGGAAGCTTCTGAAACGATCGAGAAAGCGGGGTATCGGTTGATCGTCTACCTCATGGGTGAGGTTGCTGAAGTCTAGACGAACGAGATTGGGGAAGTAGTTGACGAGAGTGGCAAGTGTGCTGATTGCGACATTGCAGCCACATAGGCAAAGGTATGAGAGGGTGTGTTGAAAAGCTGAGGAAGCCCCAATCTGGGTAAGCGATATGAGGTGTCCTGAGACCAAGGTCAAATGCCTGAGCTGACGGAACGACGGCGAGCAATCACGGAGGAAATCGACGCGATGTGTCGGTTCACGAGGTAAGTCTGGAGCGCAATCAATCAGGCAGGACAACGAGCGGACAGTTGCAATAACTTGACGTTCTTAGGTGAGGTGTTGTTCAGCCACGACTACAAGTTCTCTTCCCGCATGACGTCAACGGTCTTGAAAGGCGTCTCCGGCTGGGATGTATCCATGATTTTGCGATCAGTGAACAATTCCAAAGTGATTGCTTGTCTTCTGGGGGCAGAGGGCCAATGACGTCATCGAGTAATTCTGGTGGAAGGTTCATCATGACCCTGGAGAATCCGGAGGCTGTGAGGCGGAGGGTCTGATATCAAGAAGTGGATAAACGAGGTGGTATCGTGAATCCTCAGGGCCACTTACCGTTTGTCGTCATCACAAAGGCTAAGGCTTAACAAGGGTCCGGTATCCGAGCGAACGAGAACGACAGAGTGGTGAAAATTGGAGACCCTGGGACAGATGCGGACGGTTCGGTACCGTAGGAGTGTAGTGGGTGGCGCAGTAACGAAGTCTTCGGCCTTCCCCGATCCGCGTACCATCGATTCATCGATAACGACCATCGTATGTATCTTCCCGAGGAATTACTCGACGAGATCTCCGGTCATCTGCCCCCAGATGGCAGACGGTCGTTGCGGAATTGCTCGCTGGTCGCGAAATCCTGGCTACAACCAAGCCGGAGACTCCTTTTCGCACGCGTCTTCATCAGGCCGGCCACCAATCAGTCGTGGTTGGACAACATTTCGCCTATGAATACCGGGTTACTGTACCACGTTCGTTCGCTGAAGTACCTCATCGGGGGTGGCGGAACTACCGATTCTCGTTGTGGCGTCTACGCTCTTCGGGACTATCTACTCTCGTTTTTCCGACTCCAGCGGCTCGCTCTCTGCCATACGAACATCGGACCAACCATTTGCGAGCACCCTGAGTGGTTCTCAGCCTTCCAACACACACTTTCATCGTTATCCCTCACACAAGTTTCGACCACGTGGAGCGTATTCATCGCGCTCGTCGGGTACTTCCCTAATCTTAGAGACCTCGATATCTTCAGAACCTTGTTTCAGGTGGACGATCTGCCTGTTCCTCCCCTTCCTCATGCCTTGCGCGGGAGACTATCAATAACCTTCAGGGATGTGATGGCATTCCCCATCGATCGGCTTTGTGGACTGAAGCCGGAGTATGAGGAACTTGAGATGTATGGAGCGTGTGAGACTCGTCTTGTCACCGCTGTGGAGTGGAGCCTCAAGCATCTCACGGTAGACCGAATTTACCGTATGCCACCCTAGTTTATGGGATGCCTTGTTGCAGCACCGGCTTACGCTTCTTTCCCTCCCAGCTGAACCCACTCCAAGTCTCTCTCGCTGTCCAGAACTCCGCCAACTAGAGATAGCCACCGCGTACCCACAGGAGCAGAAGTGGACCCTCATCTCATCCATCACTTCCACGAACCTTCGAAAGTTGGTTTTCTCGCGGTTGATTTCACGACCAAGGCAGAGCATCTTAGAGGATCCCTGTTGGATACCCCTCGATGATATAGCCTGTGGGCTCGTTGATCGACTGCAGGCGTCGGGGTACAAACGCATCCTGGAATTGGAGTTTCGAGGAGACTTTGCGGGGCTGGGTGACAAGGTACATCGCGAGGACTTTCTGCCAAAGTTCCAAGAGAAAGGATTGGTTAGGATCGTAGACGTTCCGAATGGGAGAGTTTGGGGATGGCCCCGAAAATCAGATGGGGTTTGGAACACTGGATATTCTGTGGTGTAGGATAGAATTCATGTAACCGCGAATTGGGTTGATGTACATATGTATCTGTGGCATATGCCCTCTTCACCGATTTGGTTATTTGACCGAAGCCGGAACGCGAGGAACTTGAAATACTTGGAGCGTACGGCCATCGTCTCGTTGCTGCGGTTTAGCAGAGCCTCAAATTCAAACGTCATATGAATGCGACTGTACGAGTTTGTGTAGGTGCAATATCTTACCGAAGCACTACTTGTGCAACTCGACCTTCCAGTGAACCCCGCTCCAGGTCTGTCATGTTGTCCAGAACTTCGCCAGGGAGAGACAGTCAAGACCCACCGCCAAGAACAAGAAACGACTCTTATCTCATTCATCACCTTCACCAACCTTCAAAAGCTCATTTTCCCATCGTTTGTTCAACGCACTAGGGGGGGAGAGATCCCTTATTGGCGATTCTTGTTGGCACCTTTTGGACGATATGTTGTGCGAGCTGGTCGAACGATTGAGTGTGCCAGGTACGCGAATACCCTGAGAGTGGAGTTCCGAGCAGAGTCTGAAGGAGTTGGGCCTGAGGCCTTCAAATGTTTTCTCGCCACACCTGGTAGATCTCTGGAGTGAGATCGATAGAACCGAAAAGACGTTTCCGGCTTTGGTATGTCCACGATTTCGCGGCAGTTCCATAACGCTTGCTCGTCGTATTGTAGATGAATGAGGATTTAATCCACCAACTCGGGGAGGAAGAGCCATTCCGAGCGTGAGTTCTCCGGGAGGATAGTGGACGTTTGATCGATAACACTCAAATCGTGGGAGACGCACGTACTACATGTATACCAGCATACACATTGCCACGGACGAACCGACCAAGTGCGTGAGCAGTATTCTACCCTAGAACTCCCGGACTTTGAACTTTATTTTACTTCTGCTCTCTCAAATTTCACCGATGAGCGCAGAGTTGCTGCAAAACGTCCGTGCTCTAACCTGCCTTCGGTTCTATATCCTTTGACGCTCTCCTCCATAATGGCTACTTTGTATCACTTTATCGCTTTCAGAACACATGCTAGTCATACATCGATGTCGACGGCAACCCGCAACACAAGGCTCCCGATGAGTCCTACATCTTCACCATCAGGTATCCAGCTGGCCACCGAGTTCCGCAGTTAACCTGCCATCGTGGAAGTCAAGCGCTTTGTCAACGCCATTTGGTACCATCCCAAAGCAAAAATCAAGGGCGCACTCCCAGGTACTCCTGTCAATCACGCGGGCTCCCTCCCGAGATCGTGGAAACGATCATCGATTGATCTCTTGAAGTCCCACTAGATTCAACCTTCTCCTTCATAGGAAAATTATCTCGTACATTCATGACACTATCCGCCATCACATCTCCAGTGTTCTCCGAGGTTGTCATCGTATTCTCCGCGGAGATGGTGGGCTGGCCATAACGAGAGTTTGCGAGGGTGCTACTCGAGATGCACAAAACCAAGGAATCCAAGGTGGTGTCTTGTTTGCAGACGTTAGGAGTCGATGGTGCCGAATTTATGAGATCGCAGACGAGGTGCGCAGCAGCAGCGGAGAGTATTTATGATTTTCTCCCTTGACCCTCCGTAGTCTTTTTTCGTCAAGTGACGAGCTTTAGTGGTTTCTATTAGAGTTTACTAACACTGTCGTGAGCTCCGAGCAGGTACAATCCGACGGGGTACACTACCTAGGGTCTAATTATTATTGTGCTCGATTCTGTTGGTCGAAAACGTACGAGTTGGCATTGGTAAAGCCAAATGCCAACGCTCATGACGGAGTGCTCACATGCGGTAATTGTGAAACCATAACCCAAGCCGGTCACGACTAGATCCACAGGAAATCACCCATCCAGATCATTTTCGTTCACGTCGGTTCTTGAGTCCAAAACTAGAGCCTGTCGTCTTTTTGTCTTCCCACCGCGTCGCGGATCTCGGTTTCGAACGATCTCTGGAACGGGCATAAGCCAAAGCCAGTTCTGGGGTATTGAAACGCGTCAGAGCTTCCGTTGCGGTTTCCAAGTCACGGAATTCGACAAAACCGGACCCGGTGAGGGTGTCGGGATCGGGGCTTTTGACTATGGATGATTGTCGGCCGCTAGACAGACAAACGAGAACGGAGGTGGACTTACAGAAGCAGATGTCCACGATTTTACTGCGCAGGGCGCGGAAATGAGAGCGTAATGACGATGCATTGCCTTCCCAGTTGGTGAAGTAGACTCGGGGGGATGGCGGGTATGCCATTTCAGCAGGTGATGAACGATCCAGCCGGACCTCCTGGTTTAATACGTGGATTGGATGATGCCGGTAATGCTTGAGGACACTCTCCGCCTCAGCGGTATTTGTGAAGTCCACGTGTGCATATCTCTTCGGTTTCCCTTCCCTATTGAGTGCTATATAAACCTAGCTTAAGCGTGTAATTCAGCTGACCAGATCTGCAGAAGAACGCACCAATTCTGACAGCTACAGCATTCCCAAGAGGTTTCAGGGCCTCGGATATATCCTCCCTCGTCGCTTCATACGGAATGTTTCCAATAAAGATAGTGGGACTGGGCTCGTGACGGGCCTTGACTGCACGTCGTGGCGGAGCAGACCCGCCTTTATCTCGCTGGGGGAACGCGTATTCCATTCGTATCTTTCTATCACCAATCCTCATCGCAGACTCTTGATGGTCCTTGTTGGCTCTTATTGCATCTTGTTTTGATTCGAAGTCTGCGTGAGCGTACCCCTGGGATTTTCCGTCTTCGTGTCTGGCTTTGGAGAACATTTTAGTACATGGTGATCATTGGCGAAAGCCAAAGTGAGGATGAGGATGTGGGTACGCACCTACTGCAACCCTACGTAGAGGCCCGTATACGGATAGTATTTCCCGTAGGTCGTCGTCCGTTGTTGAGTACGGGATGTTCCCAATAAACAAGGTGTTAGTTGCACTCCTGACTTTCGTCTGCGCACTAAACCAAAACCATCATGTTACGAACGGCAAGATGTGGTATCACACACCTTTCGACCGCTTCAAGCTCGCTGGGTTTCTCCTCATTGGACTCCTCGATGGTCTGGTGGTAAACCTGGCTGGTGTTTGAATACCACCGTGTCGACGAGGAAGTGAACGACGGTGTGCGGCAGAACCGAGCGGACAACAACGGATTCGGAGGTGTTCGCATAACCGACGCGGTGGCCGACAGACATAGTCGTCGCACGCTTACTGACCGGAGGCTCTGCATAGGTCAGTCGTGTCGATGATGGGTCACGAAACAGTCGCGTGAAGTCAAAAATCAAAAATCCGATTTAGCCGATTGCAGTTTCTCACGCTCGTTCATCCTTCTTTTCTTTTGTCTCGTTCTACCGCAATTACCGGAATCGTATCTTGACTATCCCCAGATCACACCTGCGTCCTCTCGCTTTTACGCTAGGTGACTTTACGGGTATGATTCTGAAGAGCTACACGAAACCAATCGATGGGACGATCCCTGTTCAAGCGCTTCTTTACGACGATGAACAACTGCTGGGATCTCAGGAAGGCGTGGGGATCTACGACGGGTAAGGTCTCGATATCTACCCTAGTATCGCTTATAGATCTCATTAGCCAGCAAAAGTCGCCGCACCATCAGTCAGGAACGGTCTACGCGACCACTCATCGACTGTTCTACTACTCCACCCAATCGCCACACAAATACTCATTCTCATTCGATCTGGTTCATACCACTCAAACAGATTACTACGCCGGTCTTTTCACGTCATCGCCAAAGGTTACACTACACCTCGGGTCTTTGGAAGATGTGGTCGATGCTGAGGACGATGTTTCGAAAGGGTGGGAGTGTCATGTGTGCAGCTATCGTAATCCGCCAGGAACAAGTCGAAATGCTCAAGTATGCGCTTTGTGTGGTGTTCCCCGAAATGATCCTCCAGAGTTTTCTTCAACTTCGAAATCTCTTCCTTCCTCGCGCTCCGTAACGCCGTTGTCATCCGAGATCGCATGTACGGCATGTACCTTTCTTAACCCTGCTTCGTCCAAGGCTTGCGAAATCTGTGGTACTCCCTTGCCCGGAATGCACTCTGGAACAGCACCCCCATCCCCGGCTCTTAAGCCCATATCCGACTCCGATCCCCGCCTGATAAGGGTCAGCTTCAGGAAGGGAGGTGACAAGAACTTCTACACCATTTTGAAGCGGAGCTTGCAAGGAAAGGCTTGGGAGGTGAGTTGTTCGTGAACGTCCGGTGTAGGGCTATTGCCGGACGACTATACATAGAAGCGAGTCGACACCAAACGATCAGACACCCCTGCTCTCGGGATCGGTCGGTTGCTCTAATCCACCTCTAGATTTGACTTTGCGGTTGACCTCCCTCTTCAGACGGGCTTCTTCGGAATGCAGAGACTTCCGCTCAAACAAGCCGCTCAGATATGACCGACGCGCTCAGGGATCTCGAAGCATTCATGATTAAAGCCAGGGACATGGTTCGCCTCGCTCAAGACCTCAACGACAGATTATCCGCCACTACAAGCTCGGCCACTTCTTCATCGCCTTATTCATCAAGTTTGTCTTCTGAACCCGAGGAAGCTACGTTCATCCGGAGTTCGCTTTCTCAGCTCGGGCTTCAGATGGCGAACGCCCCAGTCACCTTGGACATAATCAAAGATGAGAGGAAGTGGGAGGAACAACTTGTGCAGGAACTGGCGGATGTTGTTCAAGGCGGCGGTACTGGAAAGGGTATCCTGCGAGGTCGTGGAATTATTGGTTTGGACGAAATCTGGGGAGGGTGGAATCGTGCTAGGGGAATCTGTGAGTGTGCAAGCACCTTGACCACTCTGACGTATCGTTCCGATTCAAGCGTCTCCCGCTAGCTTTGATACCACCATCAACCTTCCTCACGATCGTCCGCCAACTCAAATCCTACACTCTCCCTCCACTAGATGTTCGAACCTTTCCAAACGGCTTAACAGTCCTCCACACCCCGGAATTCGGCGAGCGAGCCTTCTCAGATCGGATCGTTACCCTCCTCGCACCAGAAGGCGGAAAGACCACTTCGGAAATCGCGTTGTTCGAGGACCTTGGTCTAGGTATGACGTGGGAGCTGGTACAGGCGGTCGAGCAACGTGGTGAGATCGTTAGGGATGAGGGGGGTGGGGGAGGAGTGTGGGGTGAGGGTGCGGAAGTTAGGTGGTGGGCGAATTTTTTCAATGGGTATGTCTGGGATGGACATACCTTCCACGATTCGTAGCTATTTCCGTATCATATACACGATACCACAGTCAGCTCATATAGAAGAGACACATGCTGCTCAATGCTTTCCTTGCTTGAATTGTAAATATCTACCTACTGAAGCTACAACTACAAATTATACGAGAAGGTCACACCCTGAGATTATATCTACAACTAAATCCGGAGAGAGTTCGGCACGCCCAAACACAAGGCGGGTGGATGGACATAGGAATGCGTGCTGAACCGGATTGGAAATGCCGACCTCGAGTCGGCCTATGCAACGCGACCTTCTCAAGGGTCTCGAGGCAAGAGAAAACGGAAACTGAAACAACTTTATCCAAGATGAGAACACGGATGATCACGGACAAAGGAAGCAAGAAAATGGAAAGTGCGATGCAATAGGTGATAGTCCTTTCGAATCGTCCTGGTATATGAAGAAACGTGAAGACAAGAGAGACAGAGTACATGACTGCGCGTAAAAAAGGCATAACGTCCACCTAGAAAGAAAGAAAACCAAGAACACTTTCACGCCCGGCGTGAAGCCTCATAGGGACCATTGAGGATGAGGGTGAAACAAAAAAACGCGGCAGACATGGTGAGGTACACACTAATGACAAATACATGCCATTTTTCCGGGTTTTCCGGGTTCGAGATTCAGTTCGAGGACGGGGATATGGACAAATTGCCTGGAGGGAGGACGAGGAAAGGGGAGAGATGCTGTTGAGTCGTATTGCTGATTGATTATATGTATGGGCAATGGACGATGGGTTATATGTGGAAATTATGGATTATGAACGATGGGTGTGATTGGGACTGGATGTTGAGTTGGTTTCGACAGTATGCGCAAGTTTGAGAGAGAGAAGCACAACGAGTAAAGGGGTTTGTCATGCGGGGATCGTAATTTTCATGTCGTTCCCTGGACTCCGGGCTGCGGGTAGGGGTACTATTCGGGAGTACTACGCGCGGCCGGCTGCGTAAACCGAGGGTGTGCGTAAGAGGATTTCGACCAACCGATCCCTAGATCTTCAGTTCCCTGAACCCTCTAACATCGACCCTTCCAGTCCCGTTCTTCGCCCATTCCGCGTCGGCTTCATCGTCTGGTTCTTCCTTTATAGCCTTTTGTCCACCCTTCTTACCCTTGAACTGGCCACCAGGAATTACGATCTTACCGGCGCCCACAGCCTTCCCCCTAGCGGTGTGTGGTCGTTGCTTAGGCAGCCCAAGTACCTTGCGTTGCCTTCGCGTTAACGGTTTCTCGGGGGGTGGAGGACTCGGTGAAGGTGAGGACAGAGGTGACAATGAAGACTCAGAAGAGAATCCCGAAGGCGAAAGTCCAGGAGTATCGGCATCTGGTTCGACCATGCTAACACCAACGTCGACGTCACTGTCATCTTCCATTTCTTGCTGTTCAGGAGGTACGATGTCTTGCGATAAGCACGAAGGAGACGGGTTCAAACTGCGCGCCCTCTTGGACGCCGTCTCTGAAGTTTCGGAATGGGAAGACGCCGAAGACTCATCAAAGGTGCGCTTCGGGGACCTATATGGCCTAGGTTCTAGGAGCGAGCTGATGCTTGGCATCATAGGGTATGGTGGTGGTACGGTGAGGGCCGATGAGGGAGGTTCTGACGAACCGGCGGGAGAGGGTGAGCGGGACAGAGGGAGGGGGATTTCGGTTGGAGCGGGTGGAGGGGGAGTTGGCGAGGTGGCAGCAATCTTGACTGGTTTCTGCGCAGGTCTGCGATCCTTGCGTTTGGTAGGGGTGGTGATTCTTGAATGCCGTTTAGAAGCCGACTTCTGTCCCCCTTTTTGAGAGACAGGTGAGGGCGGCCCGGAATCACCCGATCGCTCGACCACATTGGGAACTCCAGTGTGAGGACCTTTGAGGTTACGGATCGATGAGAAGTGCTCCCAATCGTGGTAGCTAGAAAGTTAGATTGAGCCCAACATTCAATGGTTGGATCGAAGAATGGATCTCTGGGAATACACTCACGCGACATAGATCGGTCTCTGTGGAACGGATGTATTCGTGTGAGAATGTTCGATCTTCTCCTGATCTGCGCGGATTTTGTCCCGCTTCATCCGACGTTTCTCTCTGTTGTCTACAGGAGAAGGGGGCTCTTCGGGGGAAGGGCCCGAAGTGGCGGCGATCTCTGAGGGATCCCAACCAGCGAACCACTCGATCACGTAAACTAAGCCGGGTTGTATCACCTTTACGTCGCGTCGTGTATAGTGCGCAAAGGCAGAGAGCTCTAGATGACCTCCATAAGTTCCTGAGACGGAATGTGAGTTGAAACCACATGTAGAGGGAGAAATATGAGCGAACCCTGCTGTCGCATGCACTGTAAATGGACATCAAAACCACGTTCATCCTCGACGAAGGGTTCGTAGCGTGACTTGTGGGCGGCGATCCAGTCACATATCTCCTGTCTTAATCCAAGGTGATATGAAGGGGTGCCATACAGTTGGTCGGAGAGGGCCCGGAACAGACAGTTGCCGTCCCCCAACGTATCGGCAGCATATAATCCGAGGGCCCGAAGCTGTTGTGTGAGCTGTTGTGTGTTCTCGGTTGGGTCGGAGAGGAGCTGCGGTGAGTGTGAGATGAGTGAATCAGGTGACGAGAGTGCATATATAGCCCAAACGCACCCGAGCTTTGGAAGACCTGGTAGTGCGGGAGCGCACTGATGACGAGGGTGACGACGAACGGCATGTCAGTGACGACCTGGCGCATGCCCACGCCTACTCACTGGGCTGTGGACCCCTTGCTCCCGCCTTCTGCCTCTTGGATGAGGGCATGTGAGGAGTTGTACTTCTTACTTGGATTCCGGCCTTGCAAAGCAGATTATCGAACACGGTCACTCTGGCTCATGGAGGGAACGTCCGGGGTCCGGGCTGTCCAAGAATGATCACGGGACCTCGGTCACCCCGGGCGTCATGCGTGGTTGCGTACAACAATTATTATTATTGTAGTTTTCTCCGTCTCCGTCTCCTTCCCAACTGAGGTGTCCGTTCCGCAGCTCAAGATCCTCCCACTTTAAATATCTCCAGCTATGATAATCGTTGACGAGAAATCGCAACCAATGCGCGGTGGCCCACCCCCCTACGAGCACCTCCAACCACCACCGTTCCCCATTTCTCCCAGACCACCACCCACACTCGATACGCTATCCCCACATCTGTTGCTGCAGATAGTTCACGGGTTGTTCCCTCAGACACCTGATGTAAACAAAGGAAAGGTCGAACGTCAGCGTGAGACCTTGTATTACCTGAGCACCTCCCTGCGGCTCGTAAACAGGATGTTCTACATTGGTCAGCAGTCCCATGATTCCATGAACACATCCTAATCGGAGGAGCTGACGGAAAATCAGTTTCCATGCATGTGCTGCGGTCTACATACCTACCCGCTTACAACTCCCTGATCAGACGGCCCTACTCCTCTGACCCATTTCCACATTCCCTCCCCACTACATACGAACCGACCACCTCACCACTTACTCTTCAGCACATCCAACGAGAGACCAAGGTCCTAGACCTGTTCATTGCGCTCAAGGTCAGGCAGGATGTCTATATGGACGACACGGAGTATCATCTCGAAAACACCGAATCATTCAGGGACCTGTTTGACTTCATGCAGCCCAAAAGCAGGCTCGAGGATCTAATCCGTTGTTATGGAGTCAAGGAGGGGGTTATCAATGCCTCTGATCAAGTGGAAACACAACGTAACATGGCGGCTTCGCGCCTTACACCTATCCCATACTCCGCTCTCAGCGTTACCTTTTCGATCCGTAAAGTTGGCCTCGTCCTGACCACGCGCACTGGGAAGAGGACGATACTGGAAGAGAATAGGACGAGGGAGGAGAGGCTAGAGCCGACAGCGAAGCTGTTGATCTCTGGACTTCGAAATATGTTGCACCAAGGAAATTTTAGGTTCGGTTGAGAACCGTTAACCGCGCTACCGCGTCTTGCATATCCATCTTCCCCCTTCCCGTCCTCTACCTGTTGCTATGCTACTTACTCATGACCATGCTTTTCAGTTGTATCTCTACGAGCGCTGTTTTTTTTTCCGAACAACACAATGCGGGCGCTGTATTTTGCCTAGAAGACACTACTGGAGTACGTACCCATGTACAATCAAATACAGGCACCTACCGTGAGGTCTCGAATTGCACATCCTCGTTCCTTACAGCGGGCATTGCGACGGTCCGTTTTCCATCGGATATGACCCCGATTTAGTTTTTGGCGGTATTGGAACTTGATATTCCGGCATGACCCGTGGTGCCACCCGTCCGTTCGGCCAACCGGTCGAATGTGGTCGGTCATTAATCATTTCTCAAATGGAATGTGGATGTGACTTCGGTGTCTACGTTGGTGTGGAGGTTAGGCTGCGATCTGTCGAGACTTCTCCCTCTCGCACGACTTGGAACAATGAGAGTGAAGCATCACTTTCCACGGATACCGTAGTTCTATCCCCCGGTGCTTTTGATGTCGTTCACACGTTCATAAATAGTATGGGGTGCCAGGCGGTTGTCAACCCACAACTACAACAGCCACGATGCCCCCCGGAGTGTAAATCAATACCTGCTCTATTCGTATCTACGTGGTGTGAGAAATCTTGGTACGTTTGCACCACCAGGAACCTTATTTATGTAGGGTCTTCAGGGTGTAGATACCCTGTGCCACCTCGAGGCCGAAATATGTCGACTGGCATGTTGGGCGAATGTGATTGATCATTGACCGTGGAAATTACAAGCAAAGACGCGTCCGGGAGAATGCTACTGGAAAATCTGAGCGATTGACCTCTAGGAAATTGTA
Organism: Thelephora ganbajun; assembly: GCA_014904855.1. Taxonomy (NCBI): domain Eukaryota; kingdom Fungi; phylum Basidiomycota; class Agaricomycetes; order Thelephorales; family Thelephoraceae; genus Thelephora; species Thelephora ganbajun. Next base: position 8,132 of record MU118100.1, on the reverse strand, counting down.
CCCGACGTGCTGGAGTGGCGGCTTGGCAAACACGGTATTACTGTTTGTCGGCCTTCTGAACCTCATACTGAGCGGGTGTGAGGGCTCGCTGCTAACTCGGTTAGTCGCTTCGATCGTTAGCAAAGGGAAGGGTGGGAAGCAAACCTGGGAGAATGCGTGCATAATCGCAATTTCTTTCTTGAGTGCCTCGTTAACTGAGAAGCAAAAGGAGAGAGAAAACAGTCAGTACCGAATCTCTCCAACACCAGCGCGAAGCGCAGTTACCTAGTCTATGTCGCGCGAGGGTTGTCTTCCCTTCGAACGCCTAGAAAGTCGCGAAACACTTTAGCGGACCATGTTCTGGTTGCCGAGTCATGGGGACTTTTTTGGGGGGCGGGCACTAACGGGGCTGACGATGAGGACGGAATAATTTTCCCCACACCCTGAGGATGTGTCCTCTATTTCCAGGTGAATTATAGGGAAAGCGTCCCTGATAGCGGTCTCGAGGTCTTTTATGAGGATGCCCATGACGACGGTGGTTGAGCGTTATCTGATAACTTTTTGCTTGCCCGGTTTGGTAGGCAGCCGGGATAATTTTCTTTTTTTTATTGCTTCCGCCTGCGCTCCTCTTCGTCGACCGTAAACATGCCGAGAGCAATCTCCGGTCGTTTCTCTCGAGGACATGACCCTTCTGTAAAATCTGCAGCAAAAAAATCTGGAAGGAACCAGGTGAACGAAAGTTCGGAACCCTCATCGTCGGGGACGAGGAATCCGATTTTCAATACCGAGAGGTTCGGTCAGCACATCTTGAAGAATCCCCTCGTGGCCCAAGGGTAAGCCGTTTTTTGTTCCTTGCTGGTTTGATGGGGCACATGGTAATTGAAAGTATTCTATAAAGCATTGTCGATAAGGTGAAGCTTATCGTTAGTTGAAGGCGAAGGCGTAAAATTTTACCTCTGGCAAAGGCAAACCTCAAACCGACGGACAAAGTTCTCGAAGTCGGTCCTGGTACTGGTAACCTGACAGTCAGGATCTTAGAGAAGGCTAAACATGTCACCGCTGTGGAGATGGATCCTCGGATGGCTGCTGAATTGACAAAACGTGTGCAGGGAAAGTGAGTACCGGTTTCATTTCCACCCAATCGACACCAGACTAAAACCACCTCTGAAGGCCCGAACAGAAACGACTAGAAATCTTAATCGGGGACTTCGTTAAAGCCGACTTACCCTACTTCGACGTATGCATATCGAACACTCCGTACCAAATATCCTCGCCTCTCGTTTTCCGACTCCTCTCCCACCGCCCTCTCTTTCGCGTCGCGATCCTCATGTTCCAACGCGAATTCGCTCTCCGACTTGTCGCCACTCCAGGCTCGTCCCTGTGGTCTCGACTATCAGCAAACGTCCAGCTATACGCCAAGGTCGATCACATTATGAAAGTCGGCAAGAACAACTTCCGACCACCTCCGCAAGTCGAGAGTTCCGTCGTCCGAATCGTACCCATCGATCCACCCCCGCCGGTGAAGTTTGAGGAGTTCGATGGGTTGAATAGGATACTGTTCTCGCGGAGGAATAAGACGACGAACGCTTGTTTTCTGGCGAAGGGTGTGTTGGAGATGCTTGAGAGTAATTGGAGGACTTGGTGCTCGGAGAGGGATCAGGTACGTTTATTGTTGTGCTAGGTATACTGCCTAATGCCTCAACGCACTTTCTAGGTTATTCCAGACAACGTGGACATGAAGGCGATGGTTGAAGAGGTACTAGAGGAGACTGGATTCAGAGAACAACGAGCGGCCAAGATGAGCGTTGACGATTTACTCAAGTATGACACAATCTTCAGAACTTCCCGTTTTAGCGCGATAACTAAGAGCCCTTCCAGGTTACTCTCAGCATTTCATGATGTAGGGATACATTTTGCTTGAACCTGTCACTCTCCGCGGCAGATGATCACTTCGCTATTCTGCACTGTCCGTTGGCCAAGATTCGACGAGTTACTTTGTCCGTCCGCCAGGAATTGGGGGCCGTAAGTTCGCTGTTCCATATATAGGGAAGCCCAACGACTGTTAGGTGTCGAACTCTCCGTAGTTCCTGTGCCCGGATGTATCGAACGTGTGACCCCCTCCCCCTAACTGGAGAATCTTTCCTCTTGACCTCAACACACGCTTGACAGGCATCACTTCGGGAGACTTACACCCACTTGAGATAGTATAATTACTACCGTAATCCTCACCAGAGTCCAAGGACATGGTAATCTAGGACACTACGAGATACGCAGGAACTCGACGGTATTAACTCCAAGCGATGCATATAGGATCAACATTGTGACCGGGAGTAGGGATCTCAACACGTGTGCCTGGAAATATAAGCTGCGTCGATTACCTCCTTCCCCTGGCCTCATCGGAACAGTAAATCAGCTCGTTCCTGGTACTCAAAATCGTCACCCGACCCTTCTCATGGAACCTTGGCAGGTACATCTTCAAGACCGATTTTTCACCCCGTGTATCGTACACCCCTTGGAACTCCACTTCCAGTCGGAGCTTGTACTCCGAACGATTGATCAACTGGATCAAAACATCGTCGAATCGTGTCCAGTAGGTATGGGCCGCTGAGAACCGAAACGCGGTCGAATGAGTGAGTATTATCTTTTGGATGTTCGTGGGGGTGATGGATGAAATGAGATTCAGGTCCGTGTCATTCGGGCGTGGCGCATAGATCTCGAACTCGCGGAGCTCTCGACAGTGCGAGAGCGTCAAAGAGTGGTCCACATCTGGTAGAGGATTGTGACATGTCATGCAGAAATTCAGACGGCAGGATTTTGGCAGATTGTACGTACGTTGTGGGGAACCATGTAGTCTCAGGCGTTTTGCACCTGCCCCAAAGGCGTCGACGACACGCTTGGCGAACTCGGGCCATGTATGTGTAGGGGCTATCTGGGAGATGGCCACCTCATCAAAATGCAATCCCAATTTCGATAGCTCGTCAAGGAGATCTAGGCTACACACGGGCCACTCAGTGACGTACAGCTTCTTGAAGGGAGATCGAGGGGGGGAAGAGGTCCGTTCGGCTTCCCTGCGATAGCTGAGATTACGGAGATATAGGCATGCGAGATTGGGGAAATAGTTGATAAGAGTGACGAGTGTACTTGTTGTGACAGCGCGATTCGACAAGGAAAGGTCCGAGAGGGTGTGTTGGAAGGCGGAGAATGACTCAATCTGCTGAGGGTGCGATGGAGTGCAGTCAAAGCTCAAGGTGAGGCGTCTGAGTTGACAGAACGAGGGAAAATAATCGCGGAGGGCGCTATACGCTGGTTCAATCGTCCTGTCCGGGTGCGTCGTGTACGTGGTATAGGATAACGAGCGGATGTGTCCTAATAACACGGCATTTGTTGGCGAGATACTGTCCAGCCACGACCTGAAGTTACCAGGATGAATATTAATGTTTTCGAAAAGGCGTTTCTGGCTGGGATGTGTCCATGATTTTGCAACCAACGAGCAGCTGTGGAGGGATTGTGGGTAATACGTGGGTAGATGACCGATTATCTCGTCGACTAATTCCTGTGGAAGTTTCATCGTGACCTTGGAGAACGCAGAGACTAGGGATCAGGAAAGTCAAACCGAGAGAAGCGGAGGAACGAACATATGCGATGGATTCCAGATGCCACTTACTGGTTGCTGTCGTCTCCGGGGCTAGGGCTGAATGAGAGTCCAGAAAAAATGAGGGCGTTACACCTTCCTCAATCCACGCACGTGCCATCGATTAAATTTATCGATCACTACTCTGACTTCCAATAAACTCAGCACCATCGTATGCATCTTCCCGAGGAATTACTCGACGAGATCTTTAGTCATTTGCCCTCAGATGACAGACGGTCGTTGGAGAATTGCTCGTTGGTCTCGAAATCGTGGCTACAACCCAGCCGGAGGCACCTCTTCGCACGCGTCTTTGTCGAGTCAACGACCTACCAGTCGTGGCTGGACAACATTTCGCCTACGAATACCGGGTTACTGCACCATGTTCGTTCACTGACGTACTATCGCATTGGGGGTGATGAAGCTACCGATTCTCGTTGTGGCGTCTACGCTCTTCGGGACTACCTGCCCTCGTTTTTCCAGCTCCAGCGGCTCATTCTCTGCCTTACGAACATCGAACCAACAATCTGCGACCACCTTGAGTGGTTCTCAGCCTTCCAACACACACTTTCGTCGTTACTCCTCGCACGAGTTTCGGTCACCTGGAGCGCGTTCGTCGCCCTCGTCGGGTATTTCCCCAATCTTAGAGACCTCGATATCTTCGAAGCGTCGTTTCAAGTGGACGGTCGACCCATTCCTCCCCTTCCTCGTGCCTTGCGTGGGAAACTATCGATGATCTCCAGGAGGGTTATGGAATTCCCCATCGATCGGTTTGTTGGACTGAAGCTGGAGTACGAGGAGCTGGGGATGCATGGAACGTACGAAACGAGTCTCGTCACCGCTGTGGAGGGGACCCTCAAGCGTTTGAAGATAGACCGATTTTACGGTATGCCAATACAGGTCATGCGACGCCTTGCTGCAGCACCGGCTTACACTTTTTCCCCTTTAGCTGAATCCACTCCAAGCCTCTCTCGTTGTTCAGAACTCCGCCAGCTAGAGATAGACACTGCGTTCCCACAGGAGCAGGAGCAGATCCTCATCTCATCTATCGCCTCCACAAACTTTCGAAAGTTGGTTTTCTCCAGACTTCAGCCGAACTTCTTGAAAAATCCTTGTTGGATGCCTTTCGACGATATGATCTGTGAGCTTGTCGATCGACTCCAGGTGTCGGGGTACGAACATACCCTGGAATTGGAGCTCCAAGCAGACTCTGTGGAGTTGGGTGGGGAGGATTTTCTGCCGAAGTTCAAAGAGAAAGGATTGGTTAGGATCATAGAGGTTTCGAGTGGGAGAGTCTGAGAATGGCCCCGAAAATGAGATGAGGTCCGGAACACTGGATGTTCCGCGGTGTAGAATAGAATCCATGTAACTGTGAATCTGGTTGATGTGTCTGTAGTATATGCCCACCTTTAGCGTTTCCTCGTCAATTCACCTCCTTGCGTGGGCCAGGGTTATGGGAGTTTTCTTGTTGCGGCGACGCGAAATCCGGGAGGGATGATGATCAGATTTTGAACCCTTGCAGCCTTGATTACAGCATCAGTGAAAGCGACCGTCCCACACCCCCCGGGGCAATATTATTACGGTCACAACCACTGCCGGAATGTAGGGACCACGAGATTCGGGGAAACGCGAGGTGTGGGGCGACGTAGTGATTTTAAACGGTACAAATGCGGTCACTGTTATATGGCTTGGAACAGGAATCGGGAAGCTTGCACTCGGAGACTCAAGCTGTGTCGACCATCTCCTCCCTCAAGACTGCACCGCCCCGTCAGAACGGTTGACAGTTGATCCATGCATCTCGTCCACAACCTTTTGAAGCTTCACTTCTGGTCGACACTCGCCCCCCAGTCTGGGCGTTTTACATTTGCCTCCATACCGTCAATGATGTGTTGAGCGAGCCATGGGCACGCCGGAATTGAGCCACGCCAATAGCAAATGGCCGTGTAGGCCATTCATTTTTCCGATGAATTTTAATCGATAAATGTTAAACGCCAACCTAACACCTCTCAGAATAACCTGTTAAATTTTCATACCCTAGCAATCCGGGGAATAGCCGTTACTAATGTTTTGTTCCCGGGGGCGACGGTATGTGGCCCGGTCACTTTTGGGGCTTTGTCACTTTTACAGTCTTGAAAAGTCTATTCGGTAACGAGCATACTTTTACACAAGTTTGCCTACATTCGCCTTTTCTGTAGCTACTTTTTGTCTTAACTAACACTTCGTCAAAAATCCTGTTTTGCTGACGTCAGGCTCTGGTATTCCCTGGCCGACTCAGCTAGGATCGTCCCCCGAGGTCGTTGTTGAGCAAAGCGTTAATGGTTCCCTCGGCTATTGAAAGGAATAATGAGCCTCGTGTGACGCCGATGGATTGATAAACTTACGGATACCAATAAGGACATCTTTGAGGGCCAGGGACTGGATGGTGGATTTGACCCGAGCTGGGGTCAAAGTGGGGTCCATTCCGAGCAAGTAAGCAGAGAAACCAGCAACGTGAGGGGTAGCCATGGAAGTTCCGGACTTGGTTTTGATTCCGCCGTCTTTCCAGGTAGAGGTAATTTTGACTCCTAAAGGGATAGATAGATACTTCTGAATATCTCGATATCAATCCTTTACGTACCAGGAGCCCAGATACCCAGAACAGCACCGTAGTTAGAGGAGGAAGCCTTGGCGTCATCGATGTCAGAGGAACCAACGGCAATGACGGAAGAGGCGCTGGCAGGAGAGGTGTTTGCAGCGTCGGCATTCTTGTTACCAGCAGCGACAACAGTGGTAACACCGGAGGCGACGAGGTTGTTGGCGGCGGTGTTGAGGGCAGAGGAGAAGCCACCACCCAAGCTCATGGAAGCAACGGAAGGGCGACCACTGGTGGTAGCAGCATCAGCGACCCAGTTTATTCCGGAAATACTACCATGAACATAAACGTAAGTTGAAATGTGGCCGTGTTCGTAGAAGAGGAGCGCACATGTCAGACCGACGACCTTTTCTGCGAAGTGTTCGGATCAGACAGATAGACCTTGAAGAGTAATGTAAGATACACACCCACTGTCGCTCAAGACCTTCACGGCAATGACATTGGCAGCCTTGGCGACGCCACTTTAGGTTGCATGAGACACCTCGACATAGAATACGCCGTATGAAAACGGACACTTACTACGGACCAGAGACGGCAGTACCAGCACAGTGAGTGCCGTGACTATATCACGCAGCAATGAGATCGGTAACATGAGGGGAGATAGAGGCGTGCGTACCCATCGCCATCGGCGTCCTACAAGTGGCAACCGGTCAATTGATCACCGTATCACAGTGTACAGTTCGGGCTTACCTTGTAATCACCTGATCGGAGCGGGGGTGTGAATGAATTAGTGATCGATTGCCTGGCAGAGGCTTCTATCAGTGCGCACCGCTGCATAGGAGGAGATTAGCAAGGTCCTGGAGATGCTGACAAACAACCACCTACAAAGTAGCTCCCCAGGAGGCGCGGCCTTGAGAAATTCTACGGTTAGACAAGAATCACCCCGGCAGGTCAGGTTTCTCACCTCCAAAGGCCGGCTGTAAAGTGACGCGATTAGTAAGGGCATGTCCAAGGGGATCAAAAACCAGTCGACTTACGTGAGTAATAAGAATACCTTAGGCGCGGTGTGCTGTGAGATTTGATCTCGAAACTCGTCAAAGGTACTCACCGGTATCTATTTGCCCGAATATTCATGAATTAGTCTCTTGCCAGCACGCCGATCGCTTAGTCTACGTACCAATGATGTAGACATCGGTGCCGGCTCCGGCGGTAGAATCGTATTTGTAGGTGAAAGTAAGGGCATTCGGGTCTTGGCCGGCAAGCGAGGTTTGGGAGCTGATACGTCCGAGGCCCCAAGTAGCATTGGTCCTATGGAACACCGAGGGTTAAGGACCAACAAGCGTTCGAAATGGATTGAACGAGCTCACTGGGTGGAGATATCCTGGGTGTAAACGTACCCATCCTCCTCGATGGACGCGACGTTGGGGTTGGACCTCAGGAGCTCCAAGTCAGCATCGGTGAAAGTTCCAGCAAGACCGTTAATGAAGCCCCATTGGTGCGTAACGTTGGACTGGGGGGCGATCTTGCTGGTAACAGAGGAGACGCCATCAAGATGGCCAACGCTGTCCTTGAAGGTTACAATGTAACGTCCGGGAATGGCGTCGGTGGTCTTCTCGACAGAGACGAGAGGGGAGGAGGACATGGCGGTTTAGAGCTGAAGAGCTGGAACTTTGGCCTCAACGAGTGAGCTGAGGTCTCTTCGTCGAAGTTCGCCTGGTATTTAGGCAATTCCGTCTGTTTCGCAGGTTCTATGGATATAGCTTGCGGGCGCCAACCTGGTGCTAGTCCAGAACTGGGCTCGTGTGTGATGGACCCGGATAGACCAGAAGCAAAGCGTTACTAAGATTACATTTGCATTCTACGCCCTTGACGGTTGGCTGATTGGTTGGTGGCCAGGAGTCCGTAGAATGCGGATCTAATCCTACTAACACTTTGCTGTTTCGGTGGACAAAC